>JAKSZP010001523.1:0-143312 GCA_022478985.1 Massospora cicadina | reverse complement strand
CTGGTTGACATGGGAGCAGTGGGTAACTTCATGAGCCTGAAGTTAGCTCAGTAGTAAAAATTAGAATTGGACCTGGGGCCAGAGGTGCTGATAGCATAGTCGGCTCCAGCTATCTTTCAATATTTGGCGCCCAGTTTTTTTTCAATTCACCAGTTTAGTTTCTGAGATTGCTTTTCTGTGATGCCGATCTCATGCACCCAGTAATTTTGGGTGTGGGTTGGTGGCGTCGCCAGCATTTGAAATACACCTGTATTAAAAAACATTTCTTTTGCCAATGGCCAGGTGGAGGGCGAGTTTCCATTGTTTAACACTATCTTTAAAGCTCAAAGAGGAGAGTATATTATGATCCTTGTTTCTCCTGTGGGCCTTCTGCCAGATTTCCCCACTGCGTTGATGGCCTACCAGGGCATTTTTGATCCTGAAAAGGCCAACCGCCTTCCCCACATACTGATTCAACTTGAAGTTCGAGATGATAAGTGCAGTGGTGAGATATAAACTGCCCACTGTACCCACATACGGCAGAAGAAGATGGTACCCTGATGCATGGTTAGATGATATGCTCAAGAAGGATTGGTTGTTCATGGAGATATCCCCAGTTGCCTCACCCATTGTCTTTTCCAAGAAGGCAGATGGTTCACTTCACCCCTGAATGGTTTGTGATCACCTCATTAAAACTACAGTTCATGATCACTACCCACTTCCGCTGAACTAAACAATTTTCTAAGCAATTGTGAAGTCTCGTGTGTTTTCAAAACTTGATATGGTAAATCCTTTTAATCAAATACAGGTAGCAGAAGACCAGAAATGGCTTACCGCTTTTCAGACAAAAAGAGGCACATTTCAATTTTCGTGTAATGCCTTTTGGGTTAAAGTTCGCACCTGCAACATCCCAAAGGATGATTGATGGTGTGCTAGGGGACCTACAGTTCACCTGCGCAGTTGCATACATTAATGCCATCCTGGTAAACTCCCTCTCCCCTGAACAGCATGCAAAAGATTTGAAGGCGGTGGTGGCTGTCCTGCATAAGACCATTTTATTTGTCAAGTCATCAAAGTGCGAATTTTACAATAGGAAGTTACCTTCTTAGGTAATCTCATCTTATAGGATTGGTACTTCATTTCACCCAGCAAATTGGATGACATCCGCGAGTGACCAATACCAATGACTCAGAAGCAACTGAGAAGCTTCTTGGGTACCATAATTTCCTTAAAAATCTCTCCTCCGCACTCTTGCAGTTGGCCGTGCCATTGTATCTGCTCATTGGCAAAATGTTCCTTTCCAATGGACTCCCAAGTGTCAGCAGGCATTCAATTCAATCAAGGAGGTTTTCTATCGCCCCCCATCCTCAAGCATGTGGACCCCTCCAAACCCAACATTGTAGCATTTGATGTATCTTCCGCTGTAAATTTCTGTCATGCTTTAAGAGCACAATGTGTTAGAACACCCATTTGAATACTTTTTCCACAAGTTTACCTCCACAGAGCAAACTTGGGCCATCTATGACAAGGAGTTGGCAGACGTGGCATGGGCCTTAACCTACAAGTGGTACCTCTTGCAGGGTGCTCAACACGAGTTGACTATGCGCACAGATCATCAGACTCTCCTATATTTCAGAAAGCCACAGAAGTTGATGCACTGACAGGCTTGAACTACCAAGACCTGTGCAGCTTTAATTTTGAATATGAGTTTGTGAAGAGAGCGCTGAACATACTTTACAACTTTTTGAGTCATAATCACGCACTTTTCCCAGCTGAAAAAGAAGAAGATAATCTCGTCACAGGTATTCCCTCAACTTGTATCCTGGCCATCACTTCTCCCATGGTTTCAGGAGAGGATTAAGGTCCAGATGCGCCCTTGGTCTCAGGTTCTTAGCAGCTCAGATGGCATGTGCAGAAAGGGTGGAACTTTTGGAGAGGTTGTTACTTTCAACTCCCAATCATCCACTCTATCAATTGAATGAGGGGCCTATCCAGTTGAAGGTACTTTTAATAAAATTGATGCATTTCCTGTTCCCTGGATGACTAACTTCAGGAGGGTCATTATGATCTTAGGTGCGTTTGTGGTCTCATCCTCTCCTCCAGAACAAATTCACCCAAGATCATAATGACCCTCCTGAAGTTAGTCATCCAGGGAACAGGAAATGCATCAATTTTATTAAAAGTACCTTCAACTGGCTAGGCCTGTCAAAGGATGTTTCAGCATGGATCACTAGCTGCGAAACTTGTGCACAGGCCAAATCAGATTGGTCGGGTAAGAATGGCCTCCTCCACCCTCTGCAGCTGGCAGAGGGGCCATGGATGTTGGTGTCCGTAGACTTTATTGTTAAGCTACCCAGCCTTAATTAGTTCACTGTGGTCATGGTGGTCGTATACCGCTTCACTAAATTTTCCTTGTTTATCCCATGCTCCTCCACCATCGCCTCCAAGGAGACCACCCGCCTGTTTTTGAGGCACATGTTCTCTATGGTTGGACTCCCACAGGAAATCATCAGCAATCGTGGGACCCAATTTACAGAGTGATTTTGGAATGTGCTCCTGGCAATCATGAAGATTACGCCCTGACGCTCCACCGTGTACTATACACAGTCAGATGGTCAAACCAAACGAGTTTTAGATATTAAAGCAGTACCTGCGGTGCTACGCTGCTGCCGCTCAGGATACCTGGGCGGACGACCTTCCACGCGTTCAGTTTGCATATGATATTGGAACACATACATACACGGTATTCTCCCCATATAAAGCAAACTTGGGCTATAATCCTTCCTTTTCATTTGGCCCATGCCTTCTCCCATTGGTACCAGCTGTAACTGAACACGCTCAGCCCCTTTGGGTCATGCTTCCCTGGTTTGGGAGCATTTAGCTAAAGCCATAAGTGATTACAAACGGTTTGCAGATTGGACGCGGCTCCTGGCGCCTGAGATAGAGGTTGGATCACACATCATGCTCACCACACGCCACTTGCACATGCAAGTGCCCTTGCATAAATTTGCGTCTAAGCGCCCAGGTCCCCACTTGGTTGAAGAGGACTTGGGGAACAGCGCTTTCTGCTTGAAATTGCCTGACCACTGGAAGTAACATCCTGTCATCCATGTTTCTCAGTTGTCCCCATTCAAGGGGCAATCTCATTATAACCGGAGCCCATTGTGATTGAGGGTGCGGTGGAAGCTGAATTTGAGGGCAAGCTGGCTTCCTGTCATTTGTGTCACTCATTTCAATATTTATTCACGTGAAAAGGCTATCCATCCTATAAAAATTTTTTATTGGTGCTAAGGACTGTGCCAACTGTTCAGAGCTGGTCAAGGCTTTCCACGCTACCCACCTCATGCTCCACACTCTCCCCCCCCAAAGATTTCTATGCTGCTGGCTATCAAGTTGCCTAAAGCCCAAAAAAATGTGGCTCTTGCCTAATTTACCAATGGAGGTGCTTCCCCTTTTGGAAAAGTGAAGAATAATATAAGTCCAGGGGAGCGCCCCCTATAATTGGATCTGATGGTGTTCCCTCCTCCATCCAAGAATGGGCCCAGAAGGCTGGAAGTCCCCTTTTCTCCTAGGGAAACCTCGCCCATGTGGTGGACAAGCGGTGGGTCATGGCCTATCCTTTAAGGACTCTGCTCTCAACACCAGTCCTAACAACCAGAGAATTTATACAGCGGATTGAGAGGACTTTTATCAAGTTGGCGAAGAGTTGGGACCCACATGGGGCGAAGGGGCCAAATGCGATTAACAGCAACTAATATTCAGCCTTAATAGTTGATAATCTCAAACTACCGGCAATAAAGCCTGACAGGCGCATACTTTTGGCAAATAAAGTGTCTAGTGTCAAATCTTCAGCAAAGCTCGCCAATGGCATCAGATCATCAGGAAATTCAGTCTCCAGTTTGAAAACCCCCCCCCCCCAAAAAAAAGATTGGGGAACAAGGTCTGATGGGCGTGTACCTTCTATGAAGAAAGAGTTCAAGATCAAATCTGCAGTGGAACTTGCTGATAGCATTGTGTCATCATCAAAAATCTCCATCAGTTCAGAACCCTCCCCAAAAATATCGAAATCCCCATATGATGAACCTTGATCAATCATATGGATTCCAAAGCGACCAGGCGTGGGTGGGTTGGGAGCCCCTGAACCCATTCATGATCTCTTGAGACTGCCTCTACATGGAGTGGCCTTGGGCGGGTCTCATCGCCCGTTGGGCGAGATGTAGTTGCTCTAATAGTCATAACTGCAGTAAATCCACAATTCAGGAATCCGTAGATGAACTGCCAGTGTTTTGCCCACCATTGATAACTTCAAAGTTTTTTCATATTAAGTAAGTTTTCCCCATCTAACTTGACGTTTTCCAGGTAGACCAATTCTCAAGGGCCTTAATCCTGCGCTTTCCTAAGCTATTTCCCAAAAATTTATTGTCCATTTAAGCATTCATAACACACTGAGGAAATTGACGGTCAATCTTCGATTTTTAAATTTAATGAAAAATTCCAACGCTCCAAATTTAATTTCATATGACGAAATAAAAACTATCTAATCTGATCCCACCCTTCCCAACACCCAGACCCGCGGGCCCTTGGGCTAGGAAAGCCTGATTCGTTTCTTGGTTACTATTTACAATGGCGGCCTATTGGTACTCGCTGGTTAATTCTCTCACAACCTATAATAATGTCATTCAAGCATCAGCGCTCCTGGCATTTGGGCTTGCCTTTTGGGTGCTTTGGCATCCAGACTGGCAGGCCAATCTAAACTTAATATGCCGCTTTTGTGAAATAATTGATTGTCCATTGTTTTCTGCCATTTCTTCCAACCTCATTGAAATGGGCGCAGCAGTGGTCATCTTCTACCAGATGAATGTACAGTGGGTATCCTGCCTTCTGTTGTTTGTCTGGCCAATTGCCAATTTTGTGTGCTTCTCCCAGATGGTTTTGAAGGATTTTTGCTATGGCTGCACTGCCCCAGTGCCCTCAACTTTTTACTTGGTCCACCCTCAAAATGGGATCTTCATGCTTGAGGCCTCAGACTTGGCCTCTTTTATGATCCCAGAATCAAATTAGTATCCATATTGGTTCTAAGGGCTGACGCTTCCCCACGCCCATGTTAGTTTTCTCTAGCCTACCAGTTTATAAATCATTGGTGGACCAGCCTGTAAAAATGATCCAACCCCATTCCCACAACAGTTTTTCTTCTGTCACACACCTTTTTATTCTAATGACCTCTTTTAAATCTCTTCTTAATCAGCAGAACATATCATATCCGCCAATAAACAGAATTCTGGCTACTTATTATTACCATTGAAAATTAGTATTGATGCACACCAGGTGTCTTTAGAGGCCTTAGTTGACATGGGAACAGTGCGTAACTTCATTAGTATGGAGTTGGCCCAGCAGCTTTAATTTGACTTGGATGTGGGGCCTCAGCGTTGGTTGCATTGTCAGCTACCCAACATTCCTTCAGAGTATGATGCCCCATACCTTTCTCAGTCCACTAGATTAGTTTCCGAGATTACTTCTCTGCAATGCCCAGCCTTGGTTCCCAGTAATTTTGGGTTTGGGTTGATGGCTTCAGCAGCATGTTAGAGTCCACCTGGAGACAAACACTCTGTCCTTCTCCAACAATTAGGTGGAAAGCAAAAGCCATTTGCTGGACACTCTCACTAAAGCTTGTGGCTGTGGTTCTGTTACAACCCTCGTTTTCCCATAGGCCTTTCACCAGATTTTTCAACTGCGTTGATGGGCTAACAGAGTATTTTTGATTATGAGCATGCTTGCCGTCTTTCCCCTCATACAGACTTTGCCTTGAAATTCTAAACAACGGTGGAAGTGGTGATATAAACTGTCCATTGGACCTGCATACAGTAAAGTATAATGTGGCTATTGATGCATGGTTGGATGACATGCTCAAGGAGGGTTGGTTGTTCAATGATACATCATCAGCAGCCTCCCCCAGTGTGTTTGCCAAAAAGGGAGATGGTTCACTTCGCCCCTGCATGGATTATGGCCACCTCAAACACACAGTTCACAATCCTTACCCGCTTCCATTGGTGTAGACAATTGGCCAAGTGTTAAAATCCTGAAAACTATTGGCCCTTGTAGTGAGCACCAGTTATTAAAATCCTGTGTTCTTCACTGATTGATAGTTCTCAGGATGATTAACTGCACAGGTTCAATGTGTGCACACTTTGCGTTGTCTGATAATAGATGATATTCTTTTGATAATAGTATAAAGACTATTGTCTGTAGTTAAATAAACAATTAATTCTGGTCCAACGCTTGACCTGTATTTCTCCTTGAAATACTCTTGATGTCTCCAATAGGTATTTTTACCCTTATCCCCCTAACTTGATCCATGCTCAGATCCCTAGTTTATGGCCTTTCCTCTGGTCTCACGGAGTCTACAGAAAATCCCTTCTAAGCTCAGCTTCTCTTCTAAAGATCCTCAATCATTATTCTTTATTTTACTAAAGAGTCCCTAACTAAAGCACGCAGCAATAATTTCCTAAAGATGAATAAAAAAACTAATAATAAATTCTGCTATTTTCTCACTTTTTTATTGTGAAATATCAGGGGGATTTATAGAAGAAATTCTGCGCCCAACTCTCAGTTGGCATGTCAGGTTTTAACCAGATGAATCCTTCTGATAGTATTCAAATTAGGGGTTTTGGTTAGTCAGGTGTAATTGCTGGATAATCGCTTAATTTATACTATTTAATGTTATATGTTTGTTTGAGTTTAGGTTTGACGGAAGCTGCGTTCATCGCTGAAATGCCATCCAAAGGTCGTTGTGGGAGTTTCCAGCGGAAAGCTGATGAATCCACTATGACTCATCCAAAATGGTTCTGTTGTCCAATTCAGAGTACTGGTGACTCATGCTGATGATGCTCGAAGTCTTATTTAATTAACAATTTATATATGATTGACCAGCAACTTATGCTGAGGATGGATTGACCTAATTTGATATTTGGTGATCAGAGGAGTGGATCTAAGAGGGAATCGCTATGAAAAGTTTATAATCTGATAGAGGTTTTAGAATCAAGAGGCTTATGTGTTTTTCCAGCAGATGATTGGCCAAAGAGCACTTGGGCGCAGTAGCCCTGAAAGTAGTATAAATAGTCGTTCATTCCCTCTAAATAAACATCTCTCGTTTGCCTATATCTCCTACTTGTTTGAAGTAGCAAGTGCCACTAGAGTGGGGAAGATAGGATAGGAGATCCCCAAAGGTGCAGGTGATCACGCCTGGAGTGGCCAGCGCTGCCAGCTCCCATACCTCCTCTCTATGAGGAACCAGCGGGAACCTGGCCAGCTGAATACCAGAGGATGAGCTGACATGCTGCCAAACCTAGCGGGGTGCAGCGCGAGAGGTGCCATAGCCACCCAAGAAGGGGGATGGACTCGCCAGGGCATGCCCAGATGGGTTGGTGAAGGGTCGCGAGGGTGGGGCATCGCGGGAGTGCCTGAGCCACCCAGGAAAGGGGCAGGACTTGCCGGGGCACACGCTGAGGACGCCTGGGGCTAAAGGCGAAGCCGTTGGTGGTTAGTTGGTAGGTTGGACGCAGGACTTATAGTGGTTGGTACGCCAATGAAGGCGAAATAGCAAAGGGCCACCAGTCTTCATACTGGTTGGCCTGGAACACTAGCAGAGCCCAAGGTCAATTTTGTGACATGGCACCCTAAATATGAAACAGCAGCTGTTGCTGTTGAATTTCCTTTGTCATCTTATCAGCAATGGTCTTCCCTATCTGGTTAGGATTAATTCATCAGACATCCTCAAAACTTAAAACGGAAAGAGTCAGAAAACGTGTTCCTAACGTTTTCCACTCAATCCCAGCAAATGAACCATATTCAGCAAGTGACCTTCTTAGGCAATGGGACTTGTTTTTTACTATAGCAAGTTAGAACTAATTGATCAAAATTGCTATTTTCAGGAGGCATCACTCACCTTGCACTTGCTCCTTATATTCCCAATTGGCCAGTAATGAAATCTGACCAATCCCAATTATTTTCACTTGATAGTTAATCATCAATTATCAAATTCCCCCCATTCCATTGGCAACTCTGCCCGACGAGATCTTAAGCATTCACCTGGATTGAGCCCTGATGGATCCAATCCTGGAGAATTACCTAAAATCCCCTGAATATTATTAACCTAAAATTGGGGTCAACCAATATCCAATTTACTTTCTATAGGGAATTATCCCCTAGCAATCCATGGTAATCTAGACGGCTGGAAAGGTGAGGAAAATCCCAACACATCCCCCCTCTCGCCTAGATTTCCAGCGAGAATAGGATTGGACAGGTCTATACAGTCTCAGTCACCAGGACAAATATTTCTTGGGCTCTAGTGGAGCACTGTTTATCTGCACTCAACGCTGCTTAGGACAACCTTTGGCATTCAGTTTTCTTCCTCTTCCTCTTCCTCCTAGCTACTGCATACTCAGAGCGTGGTCCACATGACCCTCTATCATACTAGGCTGATCAATTTAGTTGTGACAATACTAGTCCCAGGTTCCAGTTTTCCATTCATTAGGGAATATGGCCCTCTGTCATCTTCAGGATTCTTGGTCCAGCTCCCTTGATTTCTTTTTTTCTCCTCATCTTCAACAAAAGTCATTGCTGTTGATGTTCGTTTTGAGGCACAAATAAGAATGCACATGTATATTTGCTCTTGTTCTTTTTTTATTAATTTTTTGGCTCATATTATTCTTCATTCTTCTCTGAAGAGCCTATCTCATTAATTTTAAAATTAATTTTCTCTGAGATTAGTGCTTAATTGATACCAAAGTGCATAATGTCAACTATTATAAAAAATCCATTAGCACTCTTCTTGACCAGCTCATATGTCAAATTTGAAACCTTCTACCAGCAACTGCTCAACAGCATGTCTGATAAAGATTTTTGGCTTACAACTGGTGAGTCGATCTTTATGACAAAATCTCTTCTATGGTCCCTCTAGGACGTATACTCCCAGTCAAACACCTGTAGCTAGTCCTTCCGCAGAACTACCAGAAGTGGTATTAACCCTGACAAAACCAGATAGCAATTGTCTTGAATGACTCGAGACTAATTATCTCTCTGTCATCAATTCCAAAATCTGATTTTGATACTCTCCTGGCTTCAGCTCCATTCACATATACTCCTACAATCATCTTCAAACCTCCTGAAATTATGCCCTCCGCTTTTGTTTGATCATTCCTTGCCAGATATGACTTTCTTATGGAGTTTCTTTTCTGACTCATTCAGTTTTACAAACCAGCTATTCTGTCAACCAAACTAGCCATCAGAAACCATGAACATTTTGAACTCCCCTATGAATAATTTAGGAACCAAGTAAATGAGGCTCTATCCACAGCTCTGAACCCCTCTGATCTCAAAAAATATCTAGATCAAGAAATTGCAGCCTATGCCCTTTGTTTTGCTGAACAAGTTCATTGAATTTGGGCCACAAAGCTTTCAGCCTCTCCCAGCTTCTATCGCTCCTTCTGCTTTTGCTTCCAAAAAATTAATAGTCATCGTCTGCAGGATGCCATCCACTCCCTGCACAACTATCTCGTTTCTGGCATGTCACATCAGTACCTTCCCCTGATGGCTTTGATAGGGGGCATGATTTGGCAATCCTCATCTAGTTTTTCTTGCTCAATGCAGCTCATATGTCCAATGTTCTTGATCAATCCCGTTGGCAAGTGCTCAAGGCCAATCTTCCAGCTCCAATGCCATATCAGGACTACTAAGGGTTATTTGCTGACTACCCCTTCTTGTTCTTTTTCTTCCCTCCCCAATCTGGGGTATCATGTTTGGCAAGTACTGACATTTCCATCTCCCTTCCCCTTGTCACATTCTCAAAGGGATCAGCTTATGCTCAACGAGATTGGCTTTATGTAGGTCTGGCTCCTGCTAGAATTTGACCTCATATAACTTTTGACGGTTTGTTCACTCCTACTGTGATACATCCTCACTCCCCAAGAGATGACATAGGTGGAATCATCCCCAAGTCAAGGATAACCACTAAAAATTTATAAAAATATATTTTTTTCTGCGTGTTTTTAATTTTTACTGTTTTTTTCGTTATATTTTTATCAATCTTTTATTTTTTTCTTTTTTATATGGGACATGACCTTTACTTGGTTCAGCGGTCCATCTTTTTAATTTATTCCCCCAAACTGGTTCCTTGGTATAGCCTGACCTACCAGTTTTCTATGGTTCAGAGGCCTTATTTCTTTAAGACTTAACCATCAGTTTTTGTTTAGCAGTTCCTTTTTGGGATTTAACAAAATCGTCAGGACATAACCATCTCGATGGTTCAGCAGTCCTTCAGGAACACTCTTTTTATTATTTTTTTATCCACTGCTTTATTTTTTTTAGCATGGACTCAATTCACTATCATTCCATATAAGAGGTTCTTGATGGAATAGGCATCCATTTCCATCTTGGTAATAATCTCAAATGGACTCAACCACAACATATTTAACTTGTTTTGTCTCCCAAAACCATGCGTATTGCAATAGGCAGCTCTTAAGCCTATTTAGTATTCTAATAAGGCCGGTCAGTTCTTATCATCCATTGTTTTTGCCTGGATCCTTTTCTTCAAGGTCATAACAAATGCTTTTGATTACATCCTGATCAGGATATTGGACAATTGGATCTGATATTGCTTGGCACTCATCCCTAATGTTGGTTCCACCACCAAATATAGAATCAGTGGCAACGTTGCCTTCCTTCCATATAATAACTTAAATGGCGTTTTTCCCATTGCTGTATGATGACTTATTTTGAGCAAAAGTCACCAAACTAAGTTACATTCCCCATTCAGGAGTTCTCCCTGCAACCAGCTTCCTCAGCATCATGACCAGCATTCCATTGACCCACTCTACCATCCGTTCATCTTAAGCCAGTAAGGTACAGGCATAATTCTCAGATCACCATTATTTCATTCAATCTTGATCTCCTAAGATGTGAAATTTGATCCATTGTTGCTCAACAAGACTTAAAGGAGTCCATGACAGTATACTACTTGATCCAGGATAAGCCTTACAGTTCTTGTAGCATCCATTTTTGCCATGGCCTTTGTCTCGAACCATCTAGTCAGTTGGTCAATCACAACTATGATGTAAATGACTCCCACAGAGCTCATGGTTAATGGTCCCATCATGTCAATGGACACCATATGCCAGGCAAATCCAGGGTGGACAAGTCAAATCCGGTTGTGTTTTTGTGAGTCTTGTGCAACTGGCACTCCACACAACAAAACAGATAATCCACTACATCATAGTTGATAGACTTCCAGTAACAATACTGGTGAATGTGATCAGTAATTTTCCTTAGGCTTCCATGCCTGACAACCTTATGAGCAGCTTAAACAATAGCCGCTCATTCTGACAGTTTTGAGAATAATAATTATTTTCTGTCATGCATTTTGAAAGCCTATTCATCCTTGGTCTTGGTTTTTCCATCGCTTTCTGAAGCGCACCTTAGATTTCTTGGGGCTCATTCCTGATTTCTCCTTTGATCATTCTCTGGTTTTAGCTCATCTGCTTACTGGTATACCACTTGGACCATTGGTAACTTTGATAAGTCTTCCACATTATAATGAGAAGCTCCCACTCAGTGGACTATCTCATAATTGTAAGCCTGTAACTTCAATGCCCATTGGGACAGTCATCCTTTCAGTTCTCATAATTTGTGCAGCCAATGCAGCGAGGAGTGGTCCATCACCACTTTTGAAGTTCCATAATTATACATTCAAAACTATTTACATGCGTAAATTACCGCAAGGCATTCATGCTCAGTAACGTTATAATTCCTTTCAGCTGCTGATAGTGTTTAGCTCACATATGCTGCTGGAGGTTCATCCCTGAGTTCATCTACTTGGCTCAAGATGGCGCCAATCACTGTTAACAAAGCATCAGTCTGTATTATGTAATCTTAATCGAAAATTGGATGTTTCATTATTGGAGAATCTATCAAATAATGGTGTATTTTCATCAAAAGAACTCTGGGCCTCTTAATTCCAAACGAATCCTTCTTTGGATCCTTCAGCAAATGATAGAGGGGCTTAGCAATTTTTGTAAAATCCCATATGAATCTTTGGTAGTATCCAACCATTCCAAAAAACACTTAGGTATATTGGACACTTTTTGGTACAACCATTTACTCTATGGACTCAATTTTCTGGGCTTGAGGCTGCAATCCACTAGAGTTGATACCAGATCACATATATTCCAACTATGTCTTGAAGATGTGTCACTTCCTTATCTTGATCTTCAGGTTAGCTGCAGATAGTCTCTTGAAGACTTCTTCCTAGTGGTGTATTTGGTCAGTAAATGTCCTACAGAACACATTTATATCGTCCAAAAACTCCAGGACGCTTGAAAATTGAGGTCATCTAAAATGACGTCCATGGCCCTCTGGAACGTTGCAGGCGTATTACATAGACTTGGGGCATCCTCATCTGTTGATACAGCCCCTGTGCGGTGATGATCACGCATTTCTCCTGGTCTTCCTTTGGCCAATCAATTTGCTAATAACCCAATATCAGATCCATTGCAGAGAAATACTTCACTTTCCCAATTGATCTAATGCATCATCAATTTGTGGTAGTGGATACAAATCCTTCCTTGTTACTTTATTCAGCCTCCAATAATTAATCACCATCCGATTAGAGACATCCTTCTTCTTCACAATCAGGATAGGGCTTGCCCAGGGACTTGATGATGGAAATAGAAGCCCATGCTTCACTATTTTGCTGATCTCTTCTTCCACTACTTCTTTGGACGCCTTTGACTGTCAAATTGGTCTCATCCTTATTGGAAAATTTTCCCCAGTGTCAACTTTGTGGATTACATTCTTTGCACATCCCAAATTGTGGTCATCCTGGGTAAATACTTCCTAATACTTGTTAAATAAATTGAGCACCTCTTCCTTCTGTCTGTCCATCAGATCAGTGAGTTTCTCTTGATCAAACAATAGATTGATACTCTCAGCAACCTATGCTGGCAATCCCATCTTGGTAAAGATCCCAAATTAATGTAATTTTTGATATTTAATATTTAGATTTTTATTTTTTATCTTTTTTATTTTCTTTTGCAATTGGACTTAACCTACAATTAGTATATGGGTCCTTCTTTTCCCCCTCTTCCAAACTGGTTCTGAGGTATACTTTGACCTACCAGTTTTAATGTTTCAAAATCTTATTCTTTTTCAGACTTAACCATCTAATTTTTCAGTGGTTCTCTTTTTAGGACTTAACCAAAATATCAGGACATGACCATTTTAATGATTCAGTGGTCCTTTGGGAACATTGCAATTATCTTCTTTTAGATCTGATGCTTTCAGTTTTTTAGTAATGCCCTTCTTCACTATATAATCATTAGCGCTGTTTCTTCACATATAAGCAGAAATTGGAAACTTTTGAAATACTCATAAATGGGAACATTCAATGGTCCTTAAATCCTGACTTGTCATTCACTCAACAAGTCCTAATTTCATTTCATATTTCAGCAACTGATACTTGAGTCTTAGTATCTCATAAAACTGTGAATTCCTCATTAACTAACAGTTCTGTTCAATTGCTCATATCATTTTTCTCTTAAAAACGATTTTTGGCGTTCGTTGCTATCTAAAATATCTGATAAGATCCACTAATGGCTCTGGAAACAATCCTCTAATCACTCAGATTGACATATTAACATTAACTTCTTCCAATTTAATCTTGAATTGATGATTCTCATCTCCAGATTTTTCTGACTCATTGATTGAATAACATTGATCAAACGATTCCCTTGACTATCTTAAATCAATTGCTTCCTTTTTTGACCTCATACTTTCCATTGTATTGTAATACAATACTTTGAATTGATTGCTTTCTGTATCAACTCATCCAATGTCTCCTCTAGTGCCTCATCTAACACCTCGCTCCTTGAGACTATTTTAAGTGGACCCAATTTTAACCTGAGTTGGCCCCGCTGAGAATCAACATCTGAAGTAGATGTCTGGTGGAACAGGTTCTCTTGCAGACACTAGACAGTTCCATATCTAGGCTTCAAGTCCTTTTCCAAAATCTTGAGTATCTTCTTTGGCGTCATGCGCTGTATATAGGTCAAATTTGCATTTTTAATTCTTCAGAGCTTCGATTAGCTTCACTAGTTGCTCCATGTCTGCACTGAGTGAATGCAATTTAACGTTATCCACTTCACGTTCTTTCTTCAAAAATAAAATTCTTGAACTAAATCTCCTTCTTTCTTCTCCAATGACGTTACTTTCCCTAGTAACTCATTGCCAAAGATTGTAATCTCTACCCCTTTCTTATATGACATCTTGATTGGCTTATCCTACTCAACTACCCCCTGTAGTGATCCCTAATTGTTAAAAATACTGGGTTCTTCACTTACTGATAGTTCCCAGGATGGTTAACTGCACAGGTTCGATGTGCGCACACTTTGCGTTGTCTGATAATAGATGATATTCTTTTGATAATGGTATAAAGACTATTATCTGTATTTAAATAGATAATTAATTCTGGTTCAACACTTGACCTGTATTTCTCCTCAAAATACTATTGATGTCTCCAGTAGGTATTTTTACTCTTATCCAACTAACTTGATCCACGCTCAGATCCCTAGTTATGCCCTTCCTATGGTCTCATGGTTTCTACAGCAAATTCCGTCTAAGTTCAGCTTCTCTTCTAAGGAGCATCAATCCTTATTCTTTATTTTACTAAAGAGTCTCAATTAAAGCACAAGCAATAATTTTCTGAAGATGAATAGAAAAAACCATTATTGAATTCTTCTATTCTCTCCCTTTTTCTATTTTGAATTATCTGGGGAATTTATAGAAGCAATTCTGCGCCCAACTCTCAGTTGGCACTTCAACATTGAAACAGCAGCTGTTGCTTTTACATTTCCCTTTGTCATCTTATCAGCAATGGTCTTCCCTATCTGGTTAGGATTCCTTCATCAGATATCCTCAAAACCTAAAACGGAAAGAGTCATAAAACGTGTCCCTAACGTTTTTCACTAAATCCCAGAGAACCAACCATATTTGGCAAGCGACCTGCTATGTAATGGGACTTGTTACCCATCTTGGCAGGTCAAAGACCAACTGATCAATTCACTAGTTTCAGGAGGCATCATTCGCCTTGAAAAATGCTCCTTAAATTCCCAAACATTCAGTAATGAAACCCAATCAATTTCAATCAGTACATAATAGTTAATCATTGATCAACTATCAGATGCCCCCATTTTGTCAGCAACTCTGCCCAATGAGTATTTTAAGAATTTATCTGGATTGATCCCTGACGGATCCAATCCTAGTAAATTACTTTTATCCCCTGAACATTATTAACCCAAAATTGGGGTCAACCAATATCTAATTCACTCGCCATAGGGAATTATCCAATAGTAACACATGGTAATCTAGATGGCTGGAAAGGTGGGCAAAAATCCCAATACCAGACAATTGCAAAGTCATGTGTATAACCAAAACTCAATCTGGTAAATGCTTTCTAATAAATTTTGGGTGGCCAAAGGCCAGAATGGCTTTCCACTATCTGGACTAGATGAGGCATACTTAAAAATTGAGTAATGACCTTTGAGCTGAAGAATGCACCTAAAACCCAGAGAATTATTGATAGCATGCTAATGAATATCAGCTTTTCCTGCGCTGTTGCATATATTGATAATATTCTGGTACACTCCCCTCCCCTGAGTGGCATGCAAAAGGTTTGGAGGCGATGGTGGCTTTCTTAAATAAGGACGGGCTGTTTGTCAAACCTTTAAAATGTGAACTTTATTGGGAAGAAATTACCTTCTTAGGTAGTCTGCCTTAAAAATGGGTGCGCCATTCCATCCAAAGAATTAAATGTCATCCGCGTTTGTCCAACTCTAATGACTCAGAAACAATTTAGAAGCTCCTTGGGCACCATCATTTTTCTGCAAAAAATTTCTCCCATGCTCTCACAGTTGGCCGCTCCTCTCCACCCGCTTATGGGCAAAAAAGTCCCCTTTTTCTGGACGCCTGAGTGCCAGCAGGTATTCAATTTAATTAATAAGGTGTTCTTTTCAACTCCCATTCTTAAGCATGCAGACCCTTCCAAACCCTATATTGTAGCACGCAATGCTTCTTCTGCCATGGTAATAGTTATCTTGCTACAGGAGCACAATGGGTTGGAACATCTAGTCTCTTACTTTTTCACAAGTTTTCTTCCACCAAGCAATCCTGGCCATCTACAAAAAGGAGTCGGCAGCTGTGGCATGGGCCTTGACCTACTGGCGATATCTCTTACATGGTGCTCAGCATGAGTTGACTATGAGGTCTGACCACCAGGCTCTCTTTTTTTAGTACTAGATGGTCCCACCACCTGGCTCTCTTATATTTCTGAAAGCTGTAGAAGTTGGCACACCAACAGGCCTGAAGCTACTGGTATTTGTGTAGCTTCAACTTCAGATATGAGTTTGTGATTGATGGGTTAAAAATCTTCCCTGATTTTATAAGCCACAATCCTGCCCTTTTCCCAGATGACTCATATAAAGCAAAAGAGTCACATTCATTCCTCCAAGACAAATCTTAGTCATTATACCACCCATGTTTTTGGTAGCAGACTTAGCTACAGACGGACCATTGATATCATATGTTTTAGCATCCCAATTAGCATGTTCAGAATGTGTGGATTTTTTGGAGTGGCTGTCCCTCTCATCCCTGTACATTCTTTATACTCTCTGGCTGGGGGGCTTATCTGTTTTAGATCACAAGTGTGGGTCCCTCCTCTCCTATAAGCTGAAGTTATTCAAGCTCATCACAATCCCCCTGAAGTCAGTCAACTGGGAAGTAAAAGTACATTGGTTTGGTTAAGCGTACCTATAACTGGCTGGGCTTGTCAAAGGATGTTCATCCTGGATTGTGGACTGCGTGACTTGTGCTCAGGCCAAAATGGACCAACCAGGTAGGAATGGGTTCTTGCACCCCTTGCAGCAGGCAGAGGGTCTATTGACGTCAGAGCCCATGGACTTTATTTTTGAGCTTCCCAGCTCCAAGGGGCTCTGTTGGGATTTTTGCTCATATTCCCAGCTTGCTAGATTACCTGGTATCTCTAGGGGAAAAATTCCCTAAGGCGAAGTAAATTGGAAATTGGTTGACCCAAATTTTGGAGGAACTATTTTGGGGGGATTTTAGGATATTTATTTGGTCATATCCATCAGGTATCAATCTGGATAAATATCTAATATCTCATTGGGCGGAGTGGCTGATGAAATAAGGGCATCTGATAGTAATTAACTATCAGGTGTACTGATTGGGATTGGTTGGGTTTCATCACCGACTAATTGGGAATGTTTAATGAGTTGTGAAGCGAGTGATGCCACATGCAACTAGCAAATCAATTGGTTGCTAGCCAATTATGGATGATTCGCTTGGATCAAGAGGAAAACATTAATGATATGTTTCCAACTCTTTCATTTGAGGTCTCAAGGATGTCTAACATCAGAATCCTAGTCATAATGGGGAAGACCATCGCTGCCGAGATGAGGAAGGGTGATACAATGGCAACGGCTGCCATTTCATTGAAAGAGGTGTCAACCGAGGGTTAGACAGCCAAAACTCCTGTAAATTCCCTAGAATTCACTATAATAAAAAAGACTCACACTCTCACTCAAAAGTAATAGTATAGTAGTATAGTAGAACACTCAAGTATTACACTGGTGAATACTCACTGATTGACATAAGTTTACAGTTGGGAAAGAACTAATATATAACCTTATTAGTTTGACTTTAAATTCAGTAATAGTTAGACTATCAGCATCTAGCTCGAAGATTACATCTCAAGGATATTATTGCAGAAGGCAATAATTGGTAGACTCTCAGAGAAGAGTAGAGATCCGAGCGGGGATCTAGAGATGAAGGGAACCACATTATAGGGACTGCTGCTGACTGTGTGTTGGGCCAAAGGGACTGTCATCAGAGGATCTTAATGAATATTGAGTGGACAGGATCTTAGGAACGAATCTCTAAGAGTGCAAAATTCAGTATTATCAGAAATACCAGCTGAAGCATTGGGCCTGAAGATAATTTTAACTTGGCTACGGATAATAGTCACCATACTATTATCAGATTATATATATTCTTACAACGCGAGGTGCATGAGGAAACTGAACCTCTGCAGTAATAAGTTTATAGGGGTTATTGGCCAAATATAATCAGGAAGCCTATAAATTTTTACAGGCTCACAGTGGTTATGGTTGTAGAACGCTTTACAAAATTCTCCATGTTTATCCCATGCTCCTCCTCCATTACTTCCAAATAGCCCGTCTATTTGTGCGTCATGTGTATCCAATGTTTGGTCTCCTTCAGGAAATTTTTAATAACTGCAAATCCCAATTTATGGCGCGTTTTTGGAATAAGCTCTTAAAAACCTTGAAGATTACGCCCTGCTGATCCACTGCGTACAATCCACAGTAAGATGGTCAAAACAAACGAGTTAAAGATATTAGAGCAGTGCCTGTGGTGCTACGCTGCTGCCGCTCAAGATACCTGGGGTGATGACCTTCTCCTCGCCCAGTTTACATACAATAATTAAACACATGCATACATGGGATTCTCCCCATACAAAGCAACTTTGGGCTGTAATCCTTCCTTTTTGGTTGGCCCATGACTTCACCCAGTGGTACCAGATGTAGCTGAACACGCTCAACACTTTTGGGACATGCAGTCCCTGGTTTGGGAGCATTTAACCAAGGCCATAAGTGATTAAAAATGGTTTGCAGACAGGACGCGGCTCCTGTCACATGAGATAGTGGCTGGATCACACATCATGCTCACCACACGCCACTTGCACATTCAAGTGCCCTTGCATAAATTTGCGTCTAAGCGCCCAGGTCCCCACTTGGTTGAAGAGGACTTGGGGAACAGCGCTTTCTGCTTGAAATTGCCTGACCACTGGAAGCAACATCCTGTCATCCATGTTTCTCAGTTGTCCCCATTCAAGGGGAAATCTCATTATAACCAAAGCCCATTGTGATTGAGGGTGCGGTGGAAGCTAAATTTGAGGGCAAGCTGGCTTCCTGTCATTTGTGTCAGTCATTTCAATATTAAGTCACGTGAAAAGGCTATCCAGCCTATAAAAATTTCTTTATTGGTGCTAAGGACTGTGCCAACTGTTCAGAGCTGGTCAAGGCTTTCCACGCTACCCACCCCATGCTTTACACCCTCCCCCAAAAGATTACTATGCTGCTGGCGACCAAGTTGCCCAAAGCCCGCAAAAATGTGGCTCTCACCTAATTTACCAGTGGAAGCGCTTCCTTTTCTGGAAAAGGGAAACATATTTTAAGTTTGGGGGAGCGCCCTCTCTGTTTGGATTGGGGGGTCTTCCCTTTCCCATCCTATAAGAGGCCCAAAAGGCCAGCGGCCCCCTCATCTCCTAGGGCAACCTCGCCCATGTGGTGGACAAGCGGTGGGTCATGGCCTATCCTTTAAGGACTCTGCTCCCAACACCAGTCCTAACAACCAGAGAATTGATACAGAGAATTGAGAGGACCTTTATCAAGTTGGCCAAGAGTCAGCACCCACATGGGGCAAAGGGGCCAGATGCGATTAACAGCAATGAATATTTGGCCTTAATAGTTGACAATCCTAAACCATCGGCATCAAAGCCTGATGGGTGTATACTTTTGGTGAATAAATCTTCTAGTGTAGAACCTTTGGCAAAGCTCGCCAATGTCATCAGGTCATCATAAAATGCAGTTGCCAGTTAAAACCCTCCCCAAAAGTATTGAAAACAAGGCCTGATGGGCGTGTACCCTCTATGAAAAAAGCACCTAAGGCCAAATCTTCAGTGGAACTCTCTGATGGCATCAGGTCATTGTTAAAAATTGCCATCAGTTTGGAACCCTCCCCAAAAATACCATAATGCCCATCCAATAAATCCTTCTTGGTCAGATGCAAAGCGACTGGGTGTGGGTGGGTTGGGCACCCTGAACCCATTGTTGACCTCTTGGGACCGCCCCTACCTGGGGTGGCCTTGGGAGGTTTCTGTCACCCATTGAATGAGGTGCCATCACGCCAATCATCAGAGCTGTAGTAAATATGCAATTTGGGCGTCCATAGATGAACCAACAGCAACTTGGCTCATAGTGATAGATTACAGGTGAGTTGAAATTAAGTTTGTTTTCCATCCCTTTCACTCAAATTTTGCTAAATTATGCCAAATCTTGAGGGCCTTGAACCCGCGCTTTCCTAAGATATTCCCCAAATTGATCACCTATTTAAGCAGTTGTAATACACTGAGAAAATTGATAATCAATTTCCTATTTTTTTTTTATGATAAAAATTCTCTCGCTATATTTTAGTTTTTTATGACAAAATAAAAACTATCCAATCTGATCCCACTCTTCCCAACACACAGACCACGGGCCCTGGGGCCATGACAGCCTAATTTGGTGTCTGGTTGCTATATACAATGGCAGCCTATTGGCGCTCGCTGAGCTAATTCTCTCACAACACATTTTAGCGTCATTCAAGCATCAGCGCCCCTGGCATTTGGGCTTGCCTTTTGGGTACTTTGGCATCCAGACTGGAAGGCCAATCTAAACTTATTTGCCATTTTCATGACAGCTTCCTTCAGTACCTAAAATAATACAATGAGATTAACCAGCTTAACACTAGTTTAAAGGCTAAGGGAACACTAAACCTTAATTAAATAAAATCATAAGATGTTAATTTAATTATGTATATAATAATAATAATATTTAAGATAATTAGGAGAAAATCAGGATTATGATGAGTTATTTAATTACAACGTGTAATGGTGGAGGTAAATTCAGGAATGTAGGAGGTGATGGCACATTTTAGGTTCAGAGTTGGAATAGATCAGGATTCATAATTGAAAGCTATACTGAGATTAATAATGGTTCCACAGTCAAGTGGTTTTCCATTATTTGTCATAAGGGCTAACAGACAGTAAGGCATCATATGTAGCATAAGAGTATAAATGGGGTAAATAGGAGAGCTAAAATAGTGAATACAACCTCATACTTAATATCAGGATGATAATAAGTTGGTTAGGACATTCTTCCATACCTCATCGGATCAGTGGAACAATAATGGACAATTTATCCAGAATTTGTTCAGATGAAAGTTTGGCGTTATTTAGGGACATTACTCAGTTCTTTAAATCCTAATATTAGTAATTATTTTGAACTTAAGACAATAAAGTATTGCATGATAAGTATAAACAGCTAATAATATCAATGAGAAGTAAAAATTGATTAAAAAATAGATAAATCATTCCCTAAAGTTGAGGCTTCACCTAGACTAGGGCAAAGCCTGACATTGATCTTCCAGATTTGCTCTTTGTAAAAGAGTAGAAATCAAATTCTAATAATTAAGGTGTAAAGTTCCTCCCTTAATTCAGCTAAAGCTAGCTGGGAAGGACTATGCTGATTGATATAAAATGCAATCATTTGATTGGTTTTTTCACCCTCTTCTCTTGAGATTGGGATCCAAGATGTTTATAATGGTTTTAGAAATTATTGAATTGAGTGGCCCCTTGTAGTGAGTACTCTATTTATTATGTGTTATATGCAACTACTTCACAGGTCAAGTTCTAAGCTAGAACTCTCAGGACTTTCTTTATCAAAAGGTCTATTTCCTGATAAGACCCTATTTTACTGAAAAAAATATATAGAAGAACTATACAATATCAAAATATGTATACCTCCTGGCATAGTAAACTCTATAATATGACTGAACTCTTTTACTTTAACTAACTTAAGTAAAATATTATACTATATAAGATAATAGTCAGAAATATTTATAGTCAACCTTCTAGCCTCAAAACAATCATGTCCTGATTTTGGAAGTAAAATTG
This sequence comes from Massospora cicadina, assembly GCA_022478985.1. NCBI lineage: Eukaryota > Fungi > Entomophthoromycota > Entomophthoromycetes > Entomophthorales > Entomophthoraceae > Massospora > Massospora cicadina. The sequence goes on along the minus strand of JAKSZP010001523.1, from coordinate 121,480 downwards.
ATCTTAGTAAAATGTGTATAATCGTTATAATGAAAAGATGTAAAAATGATAGTACCCATCCTTATAGAGAAACTCATAAAAGAATGAAGAACAAAGCGTGGCGCTTCTGAATAACTGGGGGTTTATATGGAAGTGTAAATATTGTTACAGGTTTTAGAATAATTGCGCACAATTTTTACAATTATTACCATTCAATAACATAAAAGGGAAGGGAAGTTTAATATCATACATCAAGTCAAAAAGTTTGACAAATCTCCTAATTTTGGTACACAAGTTCCATCACCCTGTTTCAGTTAATCTTGATCCCTCTTAGGTATTGTGAGTGATCCATATGCTTAGATAGTTTTATGTATAATATAATTAATATATGAGCTAAATTTTATATCTATGAAATTTTTATATATTTGTTTCTATTGATAACTTTTTTAAGCTTAGTCAATAATAAGGATATTACCACCTGGGAATGCTTAATTTTAAAAGCTGAGAGCTTGTTTTATATACCTTTACCCGTTTAAATAGCATCTTACCAAGTGCTGAGTCTAATCACACATCTTGCGCTGTATTTTTTATGTAGACTAGATAGAATTAGTAAATTCTTATAGATGAAGATTATCATATCTCTGATTCGTTGAACTTAGATACTTATTCATCTTGTTGAGAAATTCTCAAAATGCCAATTTCAACGAAAGAGTGTTCATGCTTCTTAGAAAACAAAAAGTTTCAATAGTATAAATAGCTAGTTGTATCAAGGTAGCATGTACATTACACACTGAGCGCTGATAATCATTAAGGGACTAAGATGCTTTTGACTCTACAATAGAAACAGAATCAGGTATGCATAAGCCCTTATCTAGTAATTAACAGCTGAGCTAATCATCACACCCTAATGAACATCCAGGATTAGAAACCATGTTCCACATCGGCTAGAAAAACATATAGGGCCCAAAGGAAGTGATAATAAAATGTATGACTATCTTTAAATGTAGATTGAATAAGCACCAAATTTCCCATAAATTTAAGCTGTGAAGAACAGATATATTACCAAATCTATTGTACATAGTGAAGGTCCATCAGTTAACTTGATGAGTTAGAGCAAAAGTAGGTAGTTACATAACTATATGTTATTAAAAGCTTGTAGTTTTAAGTATACACCTCTTTTCCTTATTACACAATAAGTTTCTTTGCAAGTTCTTTCCAAAATAATATACTTTTCTGGATAACTTACCATTTATTAGTTTAACAGCAGGATTTGGTTTTGATTGAAATTTTTGCCCTTAAGGAGGATAGCAGCAAGTAATAATAGGCCCAAGGGTCAAATATTTGAGCACTTTTGGATCTACTCATATATGAAACAAGGCTATACATAATAAAATTTAGATTTTAACAGTGCATACCAGAAAAAGAATGTTTAGAATAAATAGTATCTAATAACAAGGGAACTTTATGTTTTATTAAAAGAGCTACAATTCAGGAATAATTCTATTTAAAAATAGTATATAAGGATTACAAAGCGTTGTAGGTGGAGTACTTTAGATAACAGCTTTTTTACTGAGCAGCATAAATGTAGCGCTTGTAATTAAGGCTTTCCTAGGAGTGTTTAAAATCTGAAACAGAATAAGAAAAATACAGTGGTAACTGAGCATTATTAAGTATAATTTTGACAAGAAGTTTATATTTTAATTTTAAAAAAATGCTTTACTTATATTAAAGTGTAGCGCATCTATATCATATTATCAAGTAGAAACTATGTAGCACTTCTTTTAATTTTATGGTGATATCTTGTACCCTTAATGCCATACATCCTTTTAAAATAACATAGGTAAAAGATGCAAAAATTTCTTGAGTTTTAATCAATAATCACAATGTGAGAAAACTTAGCACAAAAAAGTTATTATAATGTGAGCTTTTTGGTGCAGCAGTATTGGAAATCTGGGATAAATCTTTGAAAGTTTATCAAAGATTAATCCAGTTGGGAAGAGAGGGCAGGTAGGTACTAATTGCATTAGAGTGACCGGTATTGCTTGTGAAATTATAGTAAAAGTAATACCAAGATTTAGATTGAGGCATCTAACTTGTTTTTTTCTATTAGTTGTGTCATACTTTACCACGTTTTAAATATCCAATCCTCATGATAAACTTTTTTGCTGTTGCAATTCTCCTCTCCCAAGAAAACCTCAGTTAAAACATAATGACAGGTAATCATATTCTTTGTTTAAAGATACAAACAGCCTAGGATACTTAAAATTTTATCTAAGTAAAGGTTTACATCTGAATATATATCACAAATATGATATATAATTGTATGGGTTATTTTAAATACATGCTTGTAAATCTATACAATTAATAGGAAGCTTAATAAAGATTTTAAAAATATCTTTAATTAAACTAAAAACTTGCAAATTACTTCAATCATCCCTGCTCCCATATTTTTAACAACTCTGTGAGAATAAACAATAAGATATTTTAGTGATGATTTAAGGCAAAAATGAAAATGCACTATACCCTATTGGTTATAACATCATACTTTATAATAAAAAAATGGTTAATCCATCAACATAAAACCTTTGGACATTTAAGGCGCTTGGAGTCTAACTTTTAGATTTTTAACCATCAACATATAAAAACTCTAGCATGATATTCTTAACTTCATTAACGATTTTTACAAGGCACTTTAATTGAGCGATGCCATAATTTTTGAAAACTAGGTAAAAGTGTGGTAAAGTGATATTTCACCTGGACAAATTCACATATGATTATAAATAATAAGCAAACTCTATTGCAAATAAACTTCGAGATAAAGTTATTTCAGAATCTACCTACAATGTATAGTGTATAGTAAATCAAATAACTCACTTGGCTATAAACTACTTTTCATATTGTAATTTGATAACTGGTAAAATGAATCCAAGTATTTATAATGTATAAACCAAAGAGTGGGAAGAACTTGTCATATATTACCCTCAGTTTTTTAGCACTAGTTGTGCCTAACCTAAAAGGGGGGCCGCCACGCATCTTTATTTGTAAATGGGCCAAACAAAGGGATTAATATGAGTTTTCTTATTATGGCATCTCAGCTAACAGCCTAGGAAGCCATATCAGAAGGCGAGGAAGCTTTGGGGAAAATAATCACCCTCTGTTAAACTACTGAAACGAAAGATTGGATAAAGGTATAGGGAGATAACGCTAGTCATAAAAACAATTAATTAAAGATTTTGGTGAAGTTCACAGCTAAGATAAATTTAAGGCTCAGATTTTGATGGATTCAGCCATAAATCATTTAGCTTACCAAGTGAAACCTTTTTAAAGTTTTCTTCACAGATTCAAAATGTGCTTTGAGTTTTGTTGATAGATAACATATGGTATTAGATAAATGATTAACTTAATCCTTAGTTTTCAAATTGGAGATGTAACACAATACTAGTTCAACCATTGCACCAACTCCTGTGGCTGTTCCAGTGCAGCTGAGTTAAATCCACTTGAGTGCTTGAATGGCTTGATGATAATGACCAGCTATTAAATGTGAAGCCAAATTTTTGCTTTGGAGGAATTTTTGAACCTCCCAATTCATGCCCCCACCATTTTTGTTCTAAATATGGTTATCAAAATAATAAAAAATTTAATAAAGTATCAGTTGAAGCAGCTGCTGCTCCTGCCAACACTCTTTTCTTTCAACATCTTCATGAGCGATGGAACCACTTGTTGAGGGTGTTGGGATTTCGCTGAATTATCTCATTTCTGAAAATTCTACTCCATCAATTCCCCTGGCACTACCAGAAGGAGAGCGTAATTTATCTAAATATATTAAGGTCAATAAAGATGATCAGTTTCATCCCAATCAAGGGGTAGATGATTTGATCACTCAGCGATTAATTAGATCAAATAGATTCCAAATCATTACAAAACCTATAAATATTCCATCCTTCCAATAATAAAATTTAGGTAAAATTATAAATTGCTTTTACTTTAATTTATTGCTTTTTGGAGAATCCACCTAAGTAACTTTGAGAGAAGCCTGCTCCATTAGAAGTGTAATTCAAAACTTCTAGAGAGGGTATTCCTATACCCAATTTATCTCATGAGTTTGATGAAGATGCAAAATACAAAATTGAAAACATGCATTTGGTGCAAGCTGCACATGCATCAATGTGTCAAAAACATTAAAGTTTGATCCCAAATATCCCTTGATATGCCAGTGCATCAAATTCACTTGCGTGCCTGCTTTAAGCACTTTTTCTGAGATCAACTTGCTCTATACATTTAGGCTATGAACACTGCCTGCCTTATTAACAATGAAAACCCCCATCTATACCTCCTCATGCCCCATGCTGCTGATGCACCAACCACTATTTTGTCTGCAATAGTCCGCCAATTAAATCAGGCACCAGATAAAAAATTTCCAAAGCTTCTTCACCTTCTGATATGGCTTCCTAGGCTGTTAGCTGAGATGCCATAATAAAAAAACTATTTATGCCAATCCCTTTGTTTGGCTCCTTTGCAAATAAAGATGCGTGGAGGGTCCTCCCATTATTGCTTTAGGCACCACTAGTGCAAAAAAGATATGGCACAATCCTAACTCTGTTATTAGATTCTTTTTAAAATAAAATGTATAGAAGTTGAAATCATGACTTCTCATTTGAACCTTTTTCTAAATCATCAAACCTTTCACAATTTCATTTACTATAGTTGATTATCTCATCACAAGAGAACTACTGCATTTTGGATAAAGTGCTTCAAATATAAATCTTATTATTTTTCTATATAAAAAAAGTAAATGAGGTGGGTCAACCTTGGGACAAATATACCACAATGAGTTTTTTAGACTGTACTGGTTTCAAACTCATTCTAATGAAAACCTGACCCAGAATGAAGCAGAAACCACCCCACTATGCTACCACTCCCCTAATTTTCTGTATTAAGATCACCTTATTTATAAATTTTATCATTCATTCGTGTAGATCTTTAGCGTAGTTTTACCTATGCTAAAAAGCAAAAACTTCACTACATAGTCATGCTATATGGTAGAGAGATAGTTATACCAGAATACCATAGCATGTGCAAGTAGTGAGTAAAGGAACTTCTTTTTACAAATGGGTATGGTGATGGTTTTTAAAGACGGTTATTTGGATGAGTTCTTTAAAAATAAATTGTATTAAATCTTCTCAGGTTTCCTCCTATAGACAGGTACTGGAAAACCCCCTTCTGAAAAACTAGAAGGCACTTGAATAACTATCAAGACAAGAGAAACTATTCCTTCAATTCTAATCACAATAGGTGGCAAACAACTGAACAAAAAGGGAATCTTTCTCTTCCGCTCTCTAAACAAGTAATTTTGAGATCAAAAAGAAAACTAGATAAGGTATACTATCACATAAACTCTTCTTAGGAAAACAATAAATCAATTTTGACTATATTTAAGGAATTACTGTAGTATCTGCTTTTATCAAAAAAGTGTCTTAGAAAGAAAACTTGGACGCTCAAATCTTCTGTTTGCTCTATTGGGAATGGCACCATTTACAATTAATTCTAACCTTAAAGACCACACTACCAATAAATAATGCTTCTGCTTATCATATGCCTAGTTGGTATCCACTGCCAACTAGATTATGACCTTTTTATGTTAGATTAAGAAATAGCATGTCCCAACGCATTTAACAACCTTAGAAGATTAACCTTATGAAGCTACTAACCTAATTAGGTAATGATACCATTTACCCATAGATAAAAGATTGCAATATTTCAGGATAATCTGTAAGTTACTGTCAATACAAACGTTGTCAACGCTTCAGCAACTGTAGAAACACCTTTATTGAACAACACAAACCCTGATTGATCCATCCAAGAAATTTTATTTATTAATATTTAAGACAACAATCAAAATGCTTGCAAACATTGTTAGAGATCATCCCTGATGGAAGATCAATTATATGTGGAATTGAATTTGGAGAAATAGATTAAATTCTATAGGAAAATAAACCAGAACAATAATTATCATCAGTGATAACTCCAACATCTGGTATAAATTTTCTTAATATAAATTGTACCCCAGCAGACCTAAAAATAAATGTTCTTTTGATATAATAACGCTAGATGATGTGGGCGTTCCAAATTCTCAACACATCCCACGGCTTGACCAGATTTTCTATAAAAGATAGAATTTTGAGTGTGATGCCACTTCATTATGTAGCATGAGTCAGCCAAAATGTTAAAATTGATTTCAGCAGAGCTAGATCTTTTTCTCATTGCTCAATAATTATACCCATGGCCATTCTCAGCAGCACGGTCCATTACCCTCTTCTCCTTCTCATGTTTGCTGCCACCTCATATGAACACAGTTCCACAGCTACACACTGCACCAGGACTACTTTGGTCTATTTTGCTAATAATAATTTCCTGAACGCATATTTACCACTGGATTGGGGCTCTCATGGCTACAGGACATAATATGATCACTTGGTCTATGTCGCCAATAAATTCTTTAAGGCATGTTTTCCCCAGGTCATGGTTCTCACCATTCTATCAATGCTGATCTTCAAGTGTTTTTCTCATGACTCTCAACCAAAACGGTCCCAGTTTCAACACAAGCTGTTCCAGTCATATATCCACGCTCACTTGGTCTTCTTTACTGCTGTAATAGTTTAACCTCTTTCCCCTTGTAACAATTGGAATAGGACACTGACAGATACACACAATCATGGCACAAATAGGCTATTATTTTTTATACAATAATTTTTGATTTTTCTAATTTTTGAGGGGCTTTCCAGATAAATATATTAATATATTTTTCATAATTTTTTATTTTTATATTATCTATGTTTTTCATGTTATGTTGTTTTTTCAGTTTTTTTCTCTTAGATCCAATACTTTAAGTATTTACTATGGATTCTATTCACCATACAAACCTTAAACATGTTTTTAGTAATTAGGCGTCTGTCACTGAATTGGCAATATTTCAAAAGACCTGACCAAAGGACATTTGGGACTTACTTAACAATATCAAAACATGTCCTAACCTTAAATCACTCAACAGAGGCTGGCACTTGATCTATCCAGTATCATAGTAAACAGCTTTAACGCCAATTTCTGGTTCCTAACATACTGATTGATTTTTTTCTTCATAACTTGAGTATTAGCATTATTTGCCATGCCTAACGTTCAAATTACTTCCGCTGACAAATCTGAAAATATTATTCAATTGCGCAGTCTGAGATGGAAATGTTGGCATCATCAAGTTTTAACTTGATTGACATGTTTTGTTCTTGCATTTTGTGTCTTTTCTGTTAACTGATTATTGTAAGGTGAGTGAACTCTTTCCTGATTTCTGGGTTAATACTCCTTCCCTTAGCTCTAGTGAAAAAATTAATATGTTGAGTCAAGAATTGATACAGTGACTTCTCTGCATGTTCTTATACAACAAGTAATAAATATCTAATTCTTCTGGAAAGATATCTGTCAGAACGGTTTTTTATTGCAGTGCTAGATTGTTCCAGATCTAAAATTGATGAAATTTTTCTAAACCCTTCATCAGTTCCTTAAATTAGGGCATTACAATATGCACATCCTCTTTTAGCTTATTCCCCAAACATTGAGCAGAAAAACATCTAGTCACACCACATTTATGACTGCAATTAAGAGATATTTCCATCCATTTTGCTCATTGGGTTTCTTCCTCATTGAAACTTGGTTCTAAAAATTTGTTAAATTTTCCCATCGCTGCATAGTTATAAAATTCCAATATTTGTGTCAGATTCTGGTGGTTGACCCAAGAATAAACCCTTTGACAACCAACAGGTTGAGCCAATTATCCTCCCAATGTTTGAGCTAATACTCTAATTCTCAGATCCTATTGCAGCTACATGGCTTAATCCAAATCAACTCAACATCAATTCAATTAAATTAAACTATACTATCATAAGCTCAGGCCAAACACGCGCACAGTTGGGCAAATTGTCGCTGTAATAAAACTTGGAAATTAGTTCTGACTAATCAGGACCAATATCATTAATTAGCATAAGAAATTGGTTGGGGATTGACCCAAAGATAACTCTTACAAATCTCATGGACAAATAGATGCTAAACATAATCAATTTCCTGCCCTAGGGAAAAATTCATATGTTGATCTTTGTAATTGGCATGATAGCACTTGCACATGGACCGCCCAAATTGTATTAACTAGTGCTATTGAGAGGGCCAGTTGACATCCTGATTAAGGAGTCATTTTTGTCAGCTTTATGATAAGAACACAAATTGAGCTGGTCCTAAATTAATTTTCTGCCCTATGGCGAACTATATATGTCAATCTTTGTAATTGGCATGATAGCACTTGCACTTGGACCGCCCAAATATGGAGTACTTAGTGCTATTGAGAGATGCCTGCTGACGTCCTGATTAGGGTTACATCATTTTCTTCAATTGACGCCAAAATTTCACAGAAGATGTATTTTGTCAGCATCTGACAAAACTCAAATTGAGAGGATCCTAGGACAATTTTGCACGTTCTTATTGCGATTTTTGCTCCTGAAATCCTCCCAATTTTGAGAGTATTTTGCCACCTTTAAACCTAGCAATAGGTCTCATTCATATCAGTTCAAGGGCCAAACTGAGGTGGAAAACAATCTGTTGAGATTACATGCTCAAATGTGGCCAGGAGATGCCCTAGAGGTTTAAATACCAGCACCTGGCTTAATGAATTATTAAATAATTTAGTCTTAATAAAAGATTTATATTAAATAATTTTCTTTCTGATTTTTATCTTAAGCCTCTTTTGGAGAGTGTCAGCAAGCTGGATTCTCGAAATCCACATATTGTACCTTTGCTTGCTTCAGGAGAAGTTCCCAAATACTAAGGGAAAATTGAGCCTGAAATTGACTAGAAGAGCTGGGGCTATTTGAATACGCCTAGTGAGCTTCTAAACTTTAAAATACTGTAAGACACTGGCAAATTTGAGGATCGTTCAGCTGAACTTTGTTTTAATTAGGCATGCAGAATTTATTTATCAAGCAAGCAATCCTCAGAATTTAACCATTTGTCATCAGATTCTGCAATAATCTGATCCTCAGCACTGAATGTATCTTTGAAAGTGTAATTAAGCACAATGAACATTGAGCCTACCATTTTCATATAATCCAACATTTGCAAAGTTTGAGTCTGAGTTTCCAGTGCAAAAAATAGCTTGTTGTAGGCCTTTATAGGGCATGAGAGCCTTATGCATAACAATACCTGAATCAAAGTCTTATAATTTTTTCACTTGCCAGAATTTTCATTTCCTGGTAAAAACAATCAGCAAAAGTTATCAAAATCTCATTTTATTTTAAAGTAAATTCAAATGAATTCCTTTTTGCAGAAAGCCATCCGTTTAGGGCTGTCAAACAAATTCATGATTTCTTCTTTGGCATATTTGTACATCCAATTATCCCAATCAAGGTGAGATATCACTAGATTTTGACAATTGGTGTCCAAGCAGTCCATTGCAGATACTGCTTTCTGGACGTCACTGTATCCAAACATTGTCATTTCAAATAGGTGGAAAAACTCCAAAGTTTTATCTTGGTTAAACTAAGTAATCTTTAGCATATTTAAAATTCTTTGGTCACTACTGTGACAGGAGGTACTTGGCTAGTAACCCTTCTAATGCTTGGGTATTCTTGAGAGTTATTTCCAAAATATTCATCTAAAAGTCCCAGGCATAATTCTCGTGGGCTTTACTTTCCCAATGGAACTTTCTTCATCTATCTTGTTTTCAGTTATATACACCTCCATCTGGGCGCAATTGCAACTGTAATTTTTAAATTCCTGTACTGCTTAAAATTTTATTACATCATCCTGAATCTGGAGAAATTGTTCTTTGACTTCTTCCCAAGAAGCCTTCTGGAACATCAATTTTTCAATCAATTCAGGCTTCATCCACTTCATTAGATTAACTTTACCATAAAGATCACTAATGACCTTTGTAATATGCTCTATTTCTTACTTGGCTTAAGCCACCCATTCTTCCAAGGTAGTCAGATTGTATTCTTATGTTAAATTCAATGCACTTTTTTCACAATCTCCAGTTCCATCCACAACTTCTGAAGTTCATTTTGTAAGACATAATGTTGATAACTCTAATAGATATTTGGCCTAAAATCTCAACTACCCTTGTAGTGAGCATTAAAGTTATACTTTTTGTGTTTAAAGCACAGGATGAAGTGTGCTTTTGGGTTTGTTGATTGATTATATATGAGTATAGTGATAATTATATGATGACAATCATCTAGTTGAGTTTTTTACAATAAATTGTATTAAGTATGCTAATGTTTCCTCCTATAGACAGGTACTGGAAACCTCCCTTCTGAAAATTAGAAGGCACTTGAAAAAAGATCCAGGCAAGAGAAACTATCCCTTCAACTCTAATCATAAGAGTTGGAAAATAACTGAACAACTAAGGAACATATCCTTCCACTATTTACACAAGAGATTTGAGAACAAAATAAACTATATAAGGGACACCATCCCTAAATTTCTTTTTAAGAGAACACTAAAACAATTATATCAATACTTAAGTAATTACTGTAATGTCTTCTTTTATTAAACATTAAAAAGTGGTTTAAAAGAGGAATTTGGCGCTCAACCCTTCTGTTGGTGCCTCATAGGGAACAATATCCGTTGTCAATGTATTTTTATCCATAACAGGTCGCACTAAAAAATGAAAAATGCCTATTTATATCCATCCACATAGTTGGTATCCACCGCCAACTAGATTGCAACCTGTCCTGGATTAAATTCAGTAATAGCATATCCCAACGCTTTTATCCAGCCCCAGTGGTTTAACCTTATAAATTTAGAAACCTACTTAGGTATTGGGACCATTTACCCATAACCAGCAGATTGAATTAATTCAGGCTAACCTGCAAGTTACTGTTAATACAAACGTTTTCAAAGCTATTTAACTGCAAAAAATCCATTATTGATTGGCAATAAACACTATATAATTCACACAAGAAAATTAAGTATTGATACCAAAACAATAAGTAAAATTTTTGCAAACATTGACAAGATTATCTCTGATAGAACATTAATTATCCCTCCAAATGACATCTGGCAAAAATAGATTGATATTCTTTAGGAGTAAACCTGAAAACATGATCACCAGTGATAAGTCCATCATCTGGTATAGATTTTGTTTATATAAATTGAACCCCAGAGGACCAAGCAGATAAGTTATTATAATATAGTAATACTGGATGGTGTAGGAATTCCAAAATCTCTACGCCAAGTACCACTATATTTTTAGAGCTGCTTGCACAAGATCAAACATCATAATATAAGTGCCACTATGCTTTAAATTTTTAAATGATATTGAGTAGATTATGGCTACTTTAAAGATAGATGTAAAGTAATTATGTAAATGTTAAAAATAAGTTATTAATAGGTTTTAATTAAATATGTGGGTAAAATCAAAAAAGCACATCGGAGCAATTATTATATATATTCTCACTGCCATTATGCAGCTGTTGCTAAGTTTGTATTTATAGGTATAATGCATAAGTTTATACATTTGTTAAGTTTAAAACTGATAAAAAACTGAAGAGTCTATAACAGCATGTTTAGATATTTGGCAGCTGAAGTCTTGTAAAGATATACTAAGTGTAATTAAATTCTACACCCAGGCAGCATGCATTTTTTATTAGCCCCTATACTAATAAAGCCATTACTGGCTACATAGGTTGGCTATTGGGCGAAAACTTCCTTTTAGACACCATTGTTGGTGTAAACTCTATGGTCTTTCTTCAAGTTACCCTATCTGATCAGTTCCCAAGACCTTTACCTTGACTTTCTGTGAGGGCTTTGTCTTTAAGGAGAAGAACATAAAGTTTTTACATGGCTGAATACAGGAGATGCAATAAATACCATCTGAATCCAATATCTGTGCTTGGCTTTTGTTGATAATCATAGCAAAAGAAAGTCTTAATATGAAGTTGTTCTTGTTTTAGTGTAAATAGAGTATCAGGGTCACTGGGTCCATTAATAGCTCATGTAATAAACACCCTTGTACCTTTAAAAGATCCAGTTATAATTCACAGTTATTAAGTTACTTACATCATCTTTTTAATGACCATTATGGTGCCGCTGCAAAAATCTCTTGTTGAGTCAAGTTTATGTAGCAGAATTACTACTTCCCCAACTTTCAATTAAGTCTATGAGGAAGCATACCTCAAGGTGATAAGATGTTTTGAAAACCCATTGGTGACTAATACCTCAATAGCGCTTTTCATTTTCTTACTGAATATTGTCTATTCTAGTACAGCATTCACTTCATATTGAATGCGTTTAAGAATACTTTCATTAGGTATAAGTAGCTAATGGTTTTGAGTCAGAATTTACAGTTAGCGATGCTATTAACTCCCTCTTGGATGACCTCAGGAAGTGCAGCTTCAACAGTACAGGTACTTTTTATACAAACTGGAGTAATTTAAAATATGCCTTCCTCTAATCCAAATTCTTGGAGTTTTCATACTCATGTCTTGAAAGCCAATCAAAAAAGCCTTGATGTTATGATAGGACATTTTTTTCGTTGGCATGCATGTTTTAATCTAACTTTAGGACCTAAATATTTTTTAACATTTAGTATTCTTCATGTATAAAGAAAGTATTTCAGTTCTGCTGCCATGTGAAACAACACTAAGAATTTCTTTAAACCTTAACAAAATAGTAAACTTTACACATTCAATCAATTTTTAGTAGTAAATTTAAAAATTTCACCAATAAATCTTTATACAGTGTACCAACTGAATTTACTCCATTTGCTAGGGCCTTAAAAGCTTTATTCCAAATTATCACTTTGACTTTTACATTAAATTTTCTAAATTAATTCCATGTTAAACATTGCAGATTGATGTTTCATTTATTAATATCAAAAGCTCAAAACAACTGTGGGAAGTTATGCCCCTCTTAAGATTAGTTGCTGCTATACCTAAAATTGCACATGATAATACTAATTTCTTTTTGCTACACACACTGTGCATGATTGTGTCGTAGAGAGGTTTACCACTACCGCCATGTCCATTGATAAAGAATAGATGTTTGAAAAAATTAGTGTTTTAATTGCTTACTTATTTTTGAAAGCCCTTCTTCGCCCAGGTTTAAGCATTTGGAACTTTTCTTTTGAACATGGTTTACATATTATGGATCATAATGCTTTTCAGATCAGATTGGCACATCATAGCTGCCAGATGGACCTTCTAGTTCAGAATTTACCAATGTCCTTACATGTGTTTGAAGGACAGATTTAGTAGCTTAAGTATCATATAAAGCTTTTTCCAACAGGAAAGTGTTTTCTATAATATTCCATATATTGTCATTATGTCTGTCTAATAAAGCTGCTGCATCTGATGGCTCACATATAATACAAATAAATGCAAACAACTGCATAAGTGTAGTAGAAAATGAAAGGCTGCAGCTTATGTTAGGTAGGTGTCATTAAATCAGCTGATGAAACTAATACTAACCTGCTAATATGGATGAGTTGAAACAAAAGTGAAAACTTTATACAATTGGTATATCCAACCAAAGTAAACTGTATTGTGAGTGATAAGTACTTTGAGGTTAGTAAATATCAACAATTAAAACTAGTCCTCCCAGGATAATCCAACTGTTGGTATCTGGCACAAATGATGATTCAGAGATGGAATCCTCCAAAGTTAAGGGATGTACCATGGAAGAACCTTTTGTATTGTGAGATAAAGTCCTAGTAGAATACTGATTTGAATTTAGCAATAACTCTGGATTCAATTCCAGCAGCTGTGCTACATTGAAGAGCTCACTGGCATTAGAAATTGGGTACAAACAAATTAAATCCCATAACGGTGCCTCCAATCAAAGGCTGAGGGTAGAAGCATAGTAATAAGAGCAACTATGGACCAGTCATTCTGGAAACTAAAGAATATGGCTGGTAAGAATAACCGCAACTAACTAGAGTTATAATATAGAATTTATAAAATTTATTTAAAAGTAATATAAGTGAAAAAAGGACTGACAGCATAATCTGTTAGGGCTGCTCTTCTATAAACTTATCTAATATAAAAAGGGTGTGCAATGTGACCAACCAATTTCAACATATCAAGATCTTATGGATCACCACACTATGTGTTTTTGATTTTAACTCCAGGTCCAAGTAAGCAAGATAAATAACTCCAAGTCTATTTTGGATTTCTACCTATCAAAATTATATCAATAATTCTATGTTTTTCCATGACTTGGCAGATGGTGTAGATTTTTTGAATATTGGTGGAGCACGCTCATAGGTAAGGGTGGTAGTGTTGATTCCAGTTTAATCAATGGGTTTAGAACACCCAAACCTATTAAAATGAGCTTGCAAACCATCAGATGAGCCATAAGGCTTAAAATGTTTTTGGGAATGATGGGATTTGTGCTTGTGCAAATGATTTTCGAGCATTGGATAATCCACCATCCACTCAATGGAGATCCGCCGCTGCAGAAGTGACCCAAACCGCCATGAGCGATTAACTTTATATGAGTCATTAAAGGCTCAAATTCCTACTGATTTCGCTTAAGTAATTGCTGAAGATCTTACTTGCAGGGAGTTGTCTGAGCCTGGCAAATCAATCAGAACAGATTAAGTTCAGCAGAATCCTTCTCATTCCACTGTATTGATCTGAAAATCACTGTACCTTACCTGATCCCAGACATCTACTAAATCTATAAATGTCTTTAATTTTGAAATAAAGGAATTTTCATTTTAGCTATAATCTTGTCCTAGTTTTCACCAGTGATTTTCCTTTTTTGTAATAACAGAGAGTTTTGCATTAGAGACAACTAGCCCTACAAAAAAATGCCCTAGGGATTGAAAAAGTCTATTAGGAGATTATGCTAAATCTATTACAACTACTAATTGCATTTCCGCAAAGGGCTCAGCCTTTAAAATTTAATAAAAAAATCAACACTAGTGCTCTCTGACAGGCCCCTTCCAAGACTACCAAGTGGAGAAATACTTTCCCATGACCAACCTCAGTGACAACAGCCTTCCTAATATGGGGGAAAAGTTGAGCTTGACCAAATGGGTCAGTTTCAATAGCCAAGTTATTCCCCAACTAATCACACAAGAGCTTAAATATAGAGCGATGATGACCCTGACTGTTTCCGCCAGTGATGCATCCCTCTACCAGACCAGGCGGCGTAAGTAGATAAACTGTTACTGCTTTACCAACTAGAACCATTACTTCTGGAGGGCGATCTAGTCAGTCACTCCTCACAAATTGTTCCCAGCTTGCAACACATGTAACCTCACCCAACCTTCTTAGTGCTGAAGCTGGGGCGGCGCAAATGAAGTTTTATCACCATCTATTCACTCACCCCAAAATCCATTAAATTCAGTTACTTAAGTATAATCACATAGAAATCCAGCGGCAACTTGGACTAATCCAACTTATTTATTCTTAACTTCTAGAACTGTATGAAGCCACATCCAGTTTGGTCAGGATAAACATAAAGCCATCTTGGATAATCGCTGATAGACGATTGAAGTTCAACCCCATTTGGCTAAGTCTGAAAACACAGTTATCCATAATCTACATGGAAAACTCACTCAGCGGATGGCCCATGCCACCCCCAATCTAGACCAGTGAGGGAATGCACTTTGGGTAAATTTGTTATACAAATTGCCAAGAACTGTTAAACTACTGACTCTCAAATTTCATCCTTATCTGCCCAAACTCAACAACTAAGTGAGAGGATTTCCATGACATCAGTTCAGGAATTTACCATCCAATGAGGACCCCTGGCGCAACTGGTCATACTGGACTGAGGGTCCTCAGGGCCCCAGGGATTGCTCTCCCTGATAAACCTTCCTTTGGCAAAAATCGTGAAGCTTGAATTAAAGCTCTGCAGCTAAAGCTGCTGAAAGTGGCTTGGGGAGCATGGACAAGTATAGAATGAGAGTTTTCCAATGAAGACCTGACCCTGATCTCATTATACAATAAGTTTGTTTCCTTACAGAAACCTGCTCTCAGTTGACCACCTTTAAGCAATCCCACCATACCCAGTGAACATCCAACTTGGCCAGATGGCCGCTAAATTCAAATCCATGGAGTTTAAACAAGATACCCTATCATCTAAAATAGCAGATCAGTCCACCAATATTGATAATCTCCACTGACTCCTAGATACCAAGGACTTACTCAAACATTCTACTTTCTACAAAACCCTTCAATACAATATTGATGATTTCAGTCATCAAATTGATAAGGCTATTCCCCAACCTAACCTTAGAACTACTGAGCCAACTTAGTTGTATTACCCTCTTACCCCAGCTATCCATTCTCTATCAGACCCTGTTGGATAATTCAACCCCACTTAAAGAAAAGTATGTACTTGTGATTAAAATTTCTAGTCCTATCTTTACATATAAGTATATGCGATGGAGGCCATGACATGTCGTCAAAAGTTCCAGCACAAACAAACCTGCCTTGATAGTAAGGATCAAGAAATCATGATGCCATACTTCAAGGAGTATACCACTTAGAAGCTGAATGACGCCCTCATTAAAATATTTGGCAGTAATCTCTCCCTTTCTAACTAGAAACAGTCCTTTATGCAGATCCACCTTAAATGGAAGTGAGACAAATATTCAGTTTTCTGAGTGCTTTGTCCATGAAGTTCAGGCCCTCACATCCTATAACTGAGATAATCAATATGATGCTATTGCCTCTGTCCTCTTTGTGTTATAGCATAATTTAATGTTAGTCCTTTACTTCTGAAACGCGAAAAAAAACCTGTTCAAATCCATTCTTGACATCGAGGAATTCATCATAAAGTTGCCTGAGATGAAGCTGGACCAACTCCCTAAAAAGGAGAACCAATCGCAGGTGCATGCAGTTGAATGATTCCAGAAAGCTAAACCCCAACGCGACCCCTGCTCTTAATGTATCATACATGGTCATCATGAGGGATCCTGTTGGAACAAAAAGGCCAAGAAGGTGAGAGAAGCAGTATTAGCTTATGGAGCAAGGTACCCTTTGCTGATAACCCTGCGCCTAATACTATGCCTACTACAGTTTGATTTGATTGTTATGAGCTTCCCACTTCTGACAAATTGGATGCCCCAGACTTATCCTTTTCACTTAAAGATTTAAATTTCTCTTAACCTGCTTCCCTTGTCCCACTTCCACCGGGGAATTCTATCTACTTAATCCCCATTTTGGTACTGTGTTTACCCAGGTTAAGGTAGTTATCCATAAGGTAAAAATTCTGACCATAATCAATACCAGATTGCCAATCAATGTTACTTCCTCTTAATTGGTAAATGGGTAAAAATTGCACCAGACCAAAACCACACGTTAGATTATGGGACAGCAGGGCCTCAGTGGACCCAATTGTTAGGTGCTTACTTCTCCCTACTTCTCTGGTTTGGTACCCTGTTTGTGTTAGCGCTGGAAGTTGTGCTGGAGAATGAAAAAATGATCTTCTCATGGGCACCCAATTCATTGTTGAATTTGATAACAAAATCAGTCATAAGGACTTAGATTTTTCTATTTTAGGATGCCGCATACCCTTAATTGGTAAAGACATTCTTAAAGAGAAGATAAAAAGGAGCCTAGAAGCTGCTTGCTGTAACATTTAATTTTATTGAGCAGATAGAGTATTAAATGGTTGGGCTAAAACAAAGCTGCCTATTTATAGTGCGGAGACTCAGGAATGGATGCCTGTATATGCCAGCAACCATGTAGGTATATCTCCAAAATCTCAATTATTGGTGGATATAGGGTTCCAAATTATCATTCTGAGAACCATTTGTTAGAATTTGGGAAGATCTTAACCCAGCCATTTGTGAGCCTCTTACCTGCCTGGGGTGCTAGATCCTGCCTAATAAGGGACCCTTAATCATATTGATGGCCAATTTTGCTTAAAACCTATGCAAATAACTTGGACCAAACTGTTGCATAATTTTGAACCCTACCCACTAATCAAGTTGATTCTGTTTGCAGGTGTGGAAATCTGCACAACCTAGGGATCAATGAGGACACTACCATATCCCATGTCAAAGTTTAAATAGGTGACACCCTCACCTCAGAGCATCAACAGCAAGCGGATGCACTGATTAAAAATTATGTTGACATATTCTTGAAAGGTTTTGATGACTTCAGAATGATGAAAGGGGTACAGCATATAGTATTTATGGGCTACTCACTCCTAATATTCACTTACCCTACCAAAAGTTAAAGGCTAAAAAAGCTCAGGTGGAAAAGGAATTAAAGCAACTACTGGAAGCTGGATTACTCAAGCCTTCCCAAAATCCATGGGCATCTTCCCTGTTGCTTATATGAAAAAAGGATGAGGGACATCAGGTAGTAATGAACTATTTCTGACTGAATTCCCTTACTTATAAGGACAGTTATCCACTACCCCAGATTGATGATTCCTTACAACTTTAAGCTAGATACCAATTCTTCACAGCCATGTATTTTGCTAGTGGCTAATGGCAGATTAATATTGCAGAGGAGTTTTGAAAGAAATGTGCTCTCATAGAAAGTGGGGGGTTGTTTGAACCTACAAGATTGTCACAAAGACTATGTAACATCCTGGCCAATTTCCAAAGGGCGATGATTGGCCTGTTAGGGACCTGAAGATGTCCTGTATGTTATTATACCTATAAGATGTTACCGTGTTCTCCCACACTTTTTGCCAATGCCTCACTTACTTAAAGGTGGTGTTCAAACATCCATACTTTGTTTCACTCAAGCTAAAACCAGCTAAATGCCATTCTTCCAGACTGACATGGAACTCCTTGGCCATAAATTTACCCAGTAAGTGATCTTGCTGTTGCCTAATAAAGTGGTCACAATTGAGAAGATGACTCAGCCCTCCAACTTATGTAATATTCAGGTAAAACTCAGGATGGTCAGCTATTACCAACAGTTTATCCCCCACTTTGCCAAGTTACTGAACCATTGATGTACCTGCTTCACAAAGAGATTCTGTTCCAATGGGAAGAAACTCAACAATAAGCTTTTTGACATTATGAAGAACCCCAAGTAACTGCTTTTGTATTGATCCATCCTGAGTTTGACAAACCATTTATCCTTTTCACTGATGCTAACGATGTGTCTTTTGGGGCCATCCTTGTGCAGCTTGATGCAAATCAAGTTGTTCATCCTATGACATAATTTAACAAAACACTAACCTTGGGAAAAGAGGAATTACAGCATCACTGAGAGAGAGTGCTTAGCTGTCTTGCTTGTTTATGCTTTTCTGTCCTTTTCTATATGGAAATCATTTTACAGTGGTCACGGATTATGCCTCACCTATGATGGCTACAACAAATGAAGGACCCAGATGGATGATTGGACCACTGGGCACTCAATTTTCATAGTTATAATTTCTCGATTCTCCATCATGATGGAATGATACACCAGGATGCTGATGAATCGTCTCAACTACCCATAATGACCCTCTACGCCCCTAAAGAAGATTGACTTAATGACCCATCGGGAAACCTGAGGAATGAAGTCAAGAGACTCCTGAAGTTCAGAAATGACTGAAGAGGATGGCCAAGTGGACCTGGATTTAGATGGACTGTTATATAAACAAGTTGGACCCACTGGTTGCCTTACTTCCGACCATCAGCTAGAATGGAGACTTCTTTGGAGGGCCATTTGACTGCAAGTCATGGATCTGTCAGGAAAACTCATCAGTGGCTGAGAGAGTGGACTTACTGGGAAGGTATGATAGAGTTATTTAAAAATATCATCAATTCCTGTCTTACTTGTGCTAACCAAAAACCTCCCAACCTGATGTACTAACGCAAGGTCATGGGTTATGACACATTTGCTACTGTCATCATTGATTTTACTGTTCCGTTATCTAATGCAATGTACAGCCACCGGTATATTATACTGGTGGTCAATAATTTCACTAAATAAGTTGAGGATATCTCAGTTACCTTGCTCAATTCTAAAGTGACGGTTCATTTCTACTCAAACAGGACTTCACCCGCCATGGTAGCCCAAAGGTACTGCTGTCTAATAACATCACCAACTATATCTCAAGTAATCATTAACATTAATTCATTTATGAGAACTTATTCCTGCTTCACTGCTCCCTGTCACCCTGCTACCAATGGGGCAGTGAAAGGAGTGAATGGAACTCTAGTTGCTATCCTCCACAAAATGGCTCAATTTGACCCATATTGGTGGAATGATTATCTCCAAGGTCCTCTATTGTTATACCATGTGAGTTATATCAGGTTATCCAGATGCACCATTTAAAGCTCTATATGTCCAGGAGCTGGTCCTACCCTCAAGTGTTCAACCCATATTAGAGACCTCTATGCCAGAAACAGCTGATATTGTGATGATGTGAAGGTTTGGGAGCTTTGGCACTCAATTTCTTCCTCTGAAATGAGCGCCACTATTAAGCCTGAAGCTATCTCTTTCATAATTAAAGCTCCTTCAGCTCCCTCAATTTCTTGTACAGGTTCTTTATGTGTGCAGTCAATATTTGTTGATAATTAATCTGAAAATAATTTTGGTATTTGATACTAGTATAAAGACTAGTATTTAGTTGAGCATTTCACAACCAAAATTTTCTCCTGTTCAAGATTCTCCTTGGAACAGGGGCAACAATCTTCCTTCAACCCACTGGTGAAGGCACTAAATAATCTTTTCAGAAAACAGGGAATTTCTCTCCCTTCAACTTTTTCTTCTGAAGTTGGCAACTTCTGGATGACAACTGAACTCAACCTACTGATAGCAGGTTTAGATGTTCTAAGGGAGATTCTACTTTTAAGACTTGACTCCTAATTCCAACTTAGAGGTCTCTCCTTGGACTTATCTGGCAATTATATCTCTGTGGTCTTCTTGTTGGAACTTCTATCCCTCCATTATGGTAGAACTTAACCTAGGACTAGTTTCTGTTGTTCTTCTCTTGATGGTCCCAGAAGTTGTTGTTCAGAGAATGCCAGATAATTAAGTAAAGCGAAATAATTTCTTAAAATGAATATTTTCTAAAAACTTTTTGACGTTCTGCTTTATTAAAATATTTGACAAGGGAATATATGGGAAAGTTAGTGCCCAACTCTTCTGTTGGTACCCCACTTGGAAACAGTAGCCTTGCTGATGACTTTGCCCTTCAGGGTACTGTGAGATGATAATCTTCCTAATTGGTTTGGTTAAGTTCTCTCCCCTACTCACATGCAACCCTTTTATGGGTTAAAACAAAAAACGTGTCCAAACGCCTTCATTCAACTCTAGCATTTCACCCTTATTAGGCTAGAAACATGCCTAGGTAATGAGACTCTAACCCATAATCAGCAGGTTACAATACCCAAAGGGTTGAATTGGCAGTTGCTATTAAGGCGTCATTAATCGCCTAACAACTCTTATAATCCCTTAGTCAACTGGTGACAAAAGCTGATTGAATCCTACAAGTAATTAAATTATTAATATAAAAATTGACAACTTAATTGCTTGTTTATTTTGTAGAAAATTCCCAACAAAACAAAATTGATCTGGTGGATCAAACCCCAGCGGACTAGTAGATATTCATTTAGGATAATTCACCAAATGATAGTCATTGTATATAGAATGATAACTCCCATATACACTAGAAGACCTTTCCCCTAGCGGATGTTTATATTTATAATCTTATTAAGGCGGGAAAATATGGTCATATCTAAAATAACAGATACAAAATCTGGCAAATGAATTACTTCAGGTACAAGCCTTTGCTTTCAAGTCTATAGGGACTATCAGTAGATGAGAGGTTGGATGAAGCAATGCCCAGAAACCAATTTTGTCTGAGTACCAGCTAGGTGTTCTGGTATTAAACTATCACCACCAGCAAGGGGGTCAGGTTCATAAACTTGACATGCTATGGTCAGGACCAAACTGCATGCTCTACCATTGAGGACCAGAGTACAAATTGCCTCCACCCAATTAGACTCAATTATAAATTGAGTTCATGCCAGATTCCTTTGAAGTTATGTTTCACCTTGGAAAGATCTTGAGGGGGCATTGTTGGGAATGATGGGATTTGTGCTCATGAAAATGAAGTTTAAGTTACAGGTAATTCACAATCTTCTCAATGGAGTTCTGCCACTGTGGAAGCAACCCAAACTGCCATGAGCAAAAAACTTCAGGATAAGTTATTAAAGGCTCAATAGCCTTCTGAGTTCACTGAATTAATTTCTAAAGATCTTACTAATAGGGGATTGTCTTAACCTGGAAAAAATCAGATTAGATTGGGTTCAGCAGAATCTTTCTCATTCTACTGTACCACCAAATAATCACCATACCTTACCTGATCTCAGACCTCAACTATATATAAAAGTCCTAAATTCTAAAATAAAGAAATTTTCATTTTAACTAAAATATTGGCCTAGTTTATACCAGTGATTTTCCCTGTTTGTAATAACAAAGATTTGCCTTGGTGACAACTAACCTGCCAAGGAATTGCCCTAGGGACTAGAAGGTCCACTAGAAGATTACGCTAGACTATTTCCACTAATAGTTGCATAGCCTTTATAGGGCTCAGCCTTTAAAATTATTAAGCAGATGTTAGTTTCAAATTAAAATCATTCCAATTGATTCTTTACATCTATATTTAATTTAATCTCATAGGAAAGACCTGAACCCAATTCTTGATGTATATGGTGCTTGATGAGAAGGAAAACTGAAGGCTTATGATGTCCTCAAGATTCCACCTCCTCCTTAAACAACCCCCTAATCCTTTTAAGCAACTCCTTAGTAGTAGGAAGAGAGATCAGAGGAAAACTTTAAATGGATAGGCTGTTATTGATTGTTCATTCACTACATAAGCTAGTTTGCCCTTGTTGGTGAGGGGTACAGTAGCCTTATTTGGCCCCTTTTTAGTTCGGTAAGGGTGCTCCTTCCTGTCCAGGAATAGGTCTTATTTCCAAGACTTACAGCAAGTATCCCATTTATAGTTATCATCAGAAAGTCCCCTTGAAATGCATGCTTCTTAGAAAGCTGAAATGAGGATAGGATTTTATTCAATTTTTTCTAAGCTTTCAAAGGACGTTGCTCCTTTAACATTAGTAAGGAGAATTTGCAAAACTACTTTTCTCAGTATGTGGGACTTATATAAGCATTTTCCAATTGTAGTTTTATGTTCTCTAAGATGTGGTTTCCATTTAAGATCCTTTCTCGAGTATAGTGTTCAGGAATTTCAATATAATGATACTCTTGGGCATTAGGGTCTTCCTGGAAAAGTTTACAATAAGCCAGAAGTTTTAACTTGGTAGCTTTTTTCTGTACATAATCAGAAGCCTTGCCTGATATAAAATATATCATACAAATGTCCTCAAGGCAAACATTATCCTTCTACATGATCAGTTTGGTGTTGCATTCAGTATTTCATGAGCATCTAGCATGCTTCAGGTGCACTTACATTTAGGTCTCCATGTACTTTTTTACTTTATCACATGCAATAGTAGTTTTATGTTCTGTGGGAAAAGTAACAATCTGATTATTTTCACAGTCCTTCTCCTTGTAAGCATATTTAAACAAATGTTTAGTGCATTATATTGAGCTACACTTTTCAATGTTAATATGGGCATCGTTTTTTATGCCCAATATAGGTAATACACCAATCATCTGTTATACACTTTGTTTCCCCTAAGTTTAACAAAATTATCATCATCTTGGCGTTGATATTTTCAGGTAGCCATTTATATTGCTTTTGATCTCAATATTAAAATTATTCTAGAAAATTTTTTTACATTTGCCATTTCTTATTTATGGTACATTTTTGATTTAATGGACCACATGGGTCATGTATTGTACATGATTTTAGAATATTGTGTAGCTTTGGATGAGCGTCTATATCAGGAAGTTCTGCACAGATATTTTGTCAATTTCTTCATTCTCTAATAATTGTTTTCTGGGGCCATGAATAGAAATACATGCACATGTGGTATACCACGTTTTAAGAACTTTATTACATAGAGCATAGCCATAACATTTCCAGCCCTATTATGTTTTGCTAAGTCTTTGAGTATCAATTTCAGATTTAACTCAAACACTCTTGATATAAAATCAGTTTATGCATATTCTTGTTGACTAAAAAGTAAGTTTCTTATGATTCTCTCTATTTAGGATTGTATGTGAATGTTACAAATAAGTTGTTTAACTTCTTTGAGTTTTAAAAGCCCCATAGGACTCCTAGTGCATGCAACTTTGTAGAAATGAAGGCCTGGGTTACTGCCCCACCGCACTAGGGCTGCACAAATCTAAGCACAACTAAATTTGGGCCTGGCCTAGAGTAGAGACCTCTACCACTGCCTCCCTGAGTTCAATTCCGGTACTGGAACTTTGGGTAGGGGACAATTATGACTGTGTTGGCGTTGCACACCAATGCCTCAAACTGAGATAGCGAATAGCAAAGGCGGTCCATGGAGTTCCTGGACTATCATACGCCGCACATGGAGGCTTTCTGTATTTTATCCTCCTTTCCCATTCAATCAATTTCCCTTAATCGGTGAGGTATTGTCCCCAGGTCAGCCCACCTTGAATAAAAATAAATTTGGGCCTGGCCACAATTTGGGTGTAGCTCATACTAACCCAAAACTGACATATGCCTGACCTGTTTAAGTGCTGAGAAGACTGTCTGCACCAGCCAAGACAGGTGATATTCCTCTCATCTCCCTTGCAGGAGATAAGACCCAATGACCTCCAGATTTAAGACCCCTGAGGGGGAGAAGCTGAAGCTCTCCCCTTTGTCACCTGCTTTTTTAGTGGAGCTTTTCTCTCCACTCATTTTTTTCTCAGGAAGCCTTGAAGTCCTTTTTAATCAAATTTAATTTTCTTGTATGATCACTTTTGCCACCAGACAGCTCAGTTTGAGCAAATTGGCAGCTAGCTGAGCTCAGGCCAACTCAGAAAACTGCAGCATTTATTGTAGGCAGGTGCACTGAAGTGAAGCCAACCAGGTTGCCCCTTCCTTGTCCTAGGGTCTGCACCCACCCTACCCCAGCTTGTGGAAAAGCCGTTTGACAGGCATCATGCCCAACTTGTACTCCCCCTTCCTGCCAATTTTCTCCCCTCAGGGAGTGGTAGTCACCCACAAGAACAGGTCAGCACAGGCATCACTACCATCCTACACTTCTTTCATGCCACTACATGACTCAACCAATGCACCTCTCTAGGTTTGGTGTTCACTACCCACCCATTTTCTATAGCTTTCTCTAGTTGCGCCAAGGGGGGCCCCAGTTAACCTTATCTAGCCTTCAGGTTTGCTGTTTCTCTTAGACTCCTTTGGAAATTTGAAGGTAATATAACTTCCTTTTCAGGCAGGATGTTAACATCCCCAAAATTGTAGTTGTTTAAAAATTGGTAAAAAACATTAAAATCTTCAGTTTAAAGTACTTTGATCTTTTAACCAAAATCAAATGATTTGCTTCAGTCTTACAATAGGCTTTTCTAAACTGGAGAGTCAGATTTCCATAATTGATAAACTGTCTAAATTTTCATCACAAATGGAACATTGGTATGACTACCTTTAAAACTGTTTGTCATGGAAGTGACTAATAAAACTAGGACTGGCCTTCCAGTATGGCTGTGTAGACACCCAATATACAACCCAGAATACCATGGATATAGCTGACCAAAGTACTTCATATTTAATGTGAATGGGAAGGACTTGGGGTTGAAAACTTACAATGAGGGTTATCGGTACTCCCATTATTAGTCAAACAGTGGTGGCAGCCATGCCAGATGATCTAGGAGAAGTAGGCTCCACAGGCAAGGGCTGTACCAAGGTAGAATATTTGGAAGAAGGAGGTGGGAACCTTAAAAATGACCATAGAAATTAATAATTAGGGTGGAATTAACTTAAAAAGCAAGATGAGGTTGTGGTGCTTTAAAGCATCCATGATAAGAAACAGATGCAAGTTTGACCTATATTGGTACCCCCATTCAAGAATAGAAGGTAAGGGTGAGGTTATGAACATCGCTATGACCCAATTATATTGATAAATGGGGAACGTGGCAGCTAGTTTTTGCTGCAAATTTAAAGTAAAAAACTTTAGTTTTGTTATATGGGGGTTTATCTAAGAAATAGAAGGTCAAGAAAATTTATTGACGGAAGAACCTGTTGGGGGCTGCTGTTTTATAAATATATATGTGGTGGATAGTGGTATGCATTAAGCCCAGAGAAATTATTATAGTGAGATCCTGTTGGATTAACATACTATGGGCTCCCAATAATGGTTCTGATCCAGCTTAACAAATTAGACCACTCCAACCCTTGCTTGGATTGGTGCCATTAAAAATTTTACCAAACCACTGTTACCAAGCTTCATATCTTACTATATGGTGACAATCCGTTTGGTAGAACTGGAAGGCTACACCTATGGACAGAGGAGGTAGAGGCATTTTCTTTTTAAATTGAATGGATTTGGCACACCCAACCATACTGTGGATAATCTTACCTACCCTGTCATAAGTTAGAAGACTTGAAGGGGGATTCAAACTTTAGTTTGATCCAAATGAAACATTTGCATTTGAGATTAACTTTGCCCTTTGGAAGAATCAAACTTTATTTATATAAAGAAATGGCATCAAAAGGGGAAGGCAACCTGCTTGCTGGCGGTGACCTCTGGTCTCCACCACCTTCCTACACAGCCCCTGAACCTTTTCCACCAACTTATAGGTGATAGGAAGGATTGGGAGGAGGAACCCCTTAAGGGATGGTAGGCTGTAACCCACCACTGATCCACTACATGGTGTAAATTGCCCTTGTTGGTAATAGGGCAGCAGCCTTCTTGGGCCCTTTATTGGTTCTGTGATGAAACTCTTTCCTTTTCAGGTATAAGGATTGCTTCCCAGGACTTACACTGGGACACATTTTCTTGACCAACAACTTTCCTTAGATCTATGGTCCACTCTAAATCCCAATATGAAAAAAGCAAAGGGTAGTACATTGGGTCACAGAGTTTGCTTAGGATAGATATAACTTTTAAAATTATACTTTTTGAATAGATTGTAATAACTTAATTTTCTGAGGCATGCCATCTGCACTATAAAAAGTAGCAGCAATTTTTCCTCTGGCAGTAAGAGCCTTAGTTCTGCCATGGCACACGTTATCTACTCCTTCTCTCAAGGAAGTCAGACTATATTCAACTGGTACTCAGTTTTCCCAATTTGCCTTTTCCATTTCATCTTTTTCATATTTAAGCATATGTAAAGAATGATTTTGACCAATCATTGCATTTCAGCTCAGGTTCAGATTTTTCTTAATCCTGAGTCAAATCATTATAAAAAAATTGGTTTGCTCATGTTTGGCACTGGGTTGTGCCTCACCCAAATTGTTGATTAGTCTCATATGAGCCTAACCAATGGCTTGGGTGAGGTCCCCAAAGAGCAGCCAAAAAAAGGAGTGCTCACCTATTCTGAAGCTCGCTTCAAAATTTTCACCCTTGTCTCTCCCTGGGGAGCATTATCAGTTGCACCCAGACAAGCTCTGTTCAGTGGGCCCTTTTTATTTGTGAATGAAAATGAAAGGTTGTTTCAGAGTTTGCTTACCTTGCTCACATGTTTGTCTTTTATTGGGCTTCCAGCTTTAAGGAGTTTTTGCATGGTTGGGTCAGACCAACCACAAATCACTTTTGCATGAATAACTTGATGTAAGGGCTTGGCACTGTCAGTGCACCAAATCTGACCTCCTACTAGATATTGGTGTACTTTAGCACTGTTGGTGCACCTAAGCATTTAATACTTTATGGCACTTGAAACTGGAATAATTCTGAGCATTACATAATTCTGAAGTCAATGTGCATCCACATGTCACCACTCCCCAGTTTGGCTGACCCCAGTGATCATCTAGGTCCCAGTTGTCAAGAAACCAGCAGCAGCAAGGGGCCAGTGACTGATGGCCAACCCTGGACCTGAGGTGATCCTTAGCTGAAAATCCCAGTGAGGCTTCCTGCTCACTAGGAATTTGGTTGGCATTAAAGGGACCTGTCCCAGCAGGGCTCCCTCACCAATAGAGGGTCCACCCAGAAAGGGGATGGCCGTCCAGCTGCGCTGGACCATATTCCCTTCTCATGCTTCTGTTGGAGAAAGCGCCTTCCTGGTCAGGATGAAAAGACCATCACCAACAGGAGCCTGGGAGGGGGTGCAACACAGCTAAGTGCTGAGAATGATCCTCATGCTGGGTGGGCTGATTCTGGCAGCCCAGTCCAATTTGCCCTTGCCATTTTTCTTTTTCTCATGAGGGGCCCAGAGTTTCTCCAGGCTAATTTTCTTAGGGCTTGATGTAACTCACCCTAGGAAGCCCTTATGGCAACAGCCTCCTGGTTTGGGGCCCCCCTTCAGGGAGGGGCCCTTCTCTAGCAGGGGGTAATGTAATGATCAGTATTGACCAATTATTGCATTTTAGCTCAGGTTCAGATTTTCCAAATCCCAAGTTAAACCATTTAAAAAGATTTTTGGTTTAGTCAGGTTTGGGCACTGGGTTGTGCCTCACCCAAATTGTTGAATAGGCTTGTACAAGCCCAATTAATGATTCAGGTGAGGCCTCCAAAGGACAGCCATAAAAAGGTACATCTGCTATATCTGAAGCTCACTTTAGAATTTTCACTCTTGTACCTCCCTGGGGAGCATAATCAGGTGCACCCAGACAAGCTCAGTTCAGTGGGCCCTTTTTATGTGAATGAAAAATGAAGGTTGTTTAGGAATTTGCTTACCTCACTCAACTGTTTATCTTTTTTGGGATTCAAGCTTCAAGGAGTTTTCATGTGGTTGGGTCAGACCAACCACAAATTACTCTTGCATGACTGACAGGGATTTTGGCACTGTCAGTGCACCAAATCTGTCTCCCTACTCGACTTTGGTGTACTTTGGCACTGTTGGTGCATCAAAGCATTTAATATTTTATGGCCCTTAGAACTGGGATAATTCTGAATGTTACCACATATTCCTGTGCACTCTATAGAAAGTATTGATATATCCAAGAAGTTTTTTGAAGGTTCTCCATACCAACACAGTTATGTTCATTGTTTGTATGATTATTTATTCTTTCTGTCAAGGCTTGGGCCGAATCCAAAATGTACAGTTGGGCATACTTTGGTAATTCACCTTGATTTGGGTGTAATGCAGATGTAGCGTGATAAATTTGCCCATGGATTTGTAACAAAAAGGACCTGAACGTCTGGTCACTGATTGGTCAACTTGTGCTCCCATTGAGGCAAAGGCTATTACACTGTTGTGTGCACTTATATTTCTCATGAAATTTCTAGAAGCTTGGATCTGATCCATCCATATAATTTATATTGAACGGATACATTTGTATTTTTTAATGCAATGGTTCCTCCATGAAAGCAGTTTGATATTAATTCATTTTTGAAATGCTTAGAATTGCAAAATGGTCATTTGATATCTATTGGGCCAAGTAAACTTTCTTTAATCTCCATTTGCTTAGTTTTTAGAAAGCAAAATAGTGGTAGTGGATTAAAAATTCCTACTCAGACTTCTCTTTGATATTAGCAAGCAACCCTTTGTCTTTTAATGTTTGATTCACACTCTTGTTAGAGTTAGGTTTGTGGCATATTTTCTCTGCACTGTGATTGACTTAGTGTATTAGTTTAACATTCTGCTTGAAGCTGTTCTTCTGATCTGGCTGATCTATGGCATCTTTAAGTTTCAGCATTGTGCTTTTTTGCTGCAATTTCTTCAGCAGTTTGTGGTTGGTGGCACTTGAGAACCATATTTGATATAATGTAATATTAATTGGTGCTGTTAAAGCTATAATTAGATATCATTCTATTATAGATGATACTATCTAAAATACTACCTATTACACTATATTTTAAATTTAGGTTCAACACTTTTGTCCAAGTAATTGGTATCTTTTGTTATTTGATAGCCCAAATGGTTCCAGCTAAGTGGTTGGTGTTTTCATGACTGAAACACTACCTGCTACGCTAAACTATAAAGTTTAGGGCCAATGGTTTTGGCTAAGCAGTTGATACCTTTTAGTCGATTTGATAGAATTTACTCAAGTTGGGATCAATTTCAAAGCCAATTAATTAGCAATGGCTTGTCATTTAACTTAACAATAGAATCGCATGTCAACTTACCCTATTTATAACTAAAGTCTTTGGAGCCAATTTGATCAAATCCTATACTAAAGACTGAAGGCCCCCTAGCGTGTTATATACTGTGTAGATTTAATCAAATTAGTCAAATCCATTCAAAATTTAATATGTCCTCATTATATATGACTGACATACACCTAGCACATTATATAATACATGGTCACCTTCAGTTGAGGTAAGCCATCTCCGCCCCTTTAGCCACCATAAAAAATCAGTAGCTTGGTGGCTAAGGTTTGACAGTCCTTAACTTGTGATTGTAATATCTAGTGTTTGAACACCACTTGATGCATATAGTATATAACCTCATCTCCATCCTCCCAGTAAGTGCAAACATGGTTTAGATGCCTTTTTAATGATTTGACTATGCCCAAGCTATCCTTGGTATAATAATGGCCAGGGAAAAGCTTGCTGAGCTCTTCTACCAGATCTATTGCATAGATGATTTTAATTGACTACTGTCCTCATACAATAACAACAATATTTTACCAACGCATACCTTTATAAGGTACACATAGTTCAAAGTTAAAGTATAGGTTGTATCCACTACCCATGGTTTCTTATTTTCATTAGTGTAGTTTTAATCTGGATAAGAATTGAAACCTGTATTTTTATAAGCATGCTAAAACCAAAAATGTATCTCTGTTAGCTTAAGAATATACTCATTTTAGCATCAGCCTTAAGTTTACACTTGCTACAGCCAACAGAGAGCTTAATAAAATATTCCTACCATGGGAAGCAAAGCCATTAACCCTATTCCATATTGTTTAATAATGAATAAAGTTTGTTGAGATAAGTTGAAAGGCTTGGTTGTAAATTAGAAATGATCATATATAGCTTATATGAGGTAAAAAATACATGATTACTTGTGTATACGATCAAGCCACCACCTTGCTTTAAAGATATAAACTTGCTAACTAAAAAGCTCTCAGATCATATACCCTTTAGGTTGCTAATTTCAACTATGCCCATCCTCCACATGCATGACTATCTAGTTTGTTCAAACTGCCAAAACATGCACCCAAATTGCCAACGCCTTTATAAAATCACATCATGC
The DNA here is from genome assembly GCA_022478985.1 of Massospora cicadina. Lineage (NCBI taxonomy): Eukaryota > Fungi > Entomophthoromycota > Entomophthoromycetes > Entomophthorales > Entomophthoraceae > Massospora > Massospora cicadina. The sequence continues at coordinate 90,320 of JAKSZP010001523.1, read as the reverse complement.
TCTTTAGCCAATTAGTTACCTTGACCCAACTTTAAAATCCAAACCCCAGTTTGCACAACTTATCCGGTAAACCTTCGTTTTATGCTAACCTATGGCAAACTTTATATGGTGCAGGGCCATCTTGGCATAAACTCTGCCAACCATTGAACATGCAAGCATAAGCCAAACCCCAAAAAACTTAAAGGCTTGGGGCTGGAGCCAAGTTTACCCATCCACCCAAACTTTTCAACCTTTGTCAGCACCAACTGCGACCTAGCCTCCAGACGTTTCCATCAATTCCTTGTGTAGCAACTTTCAAATCCTACCGAGCTTCCAAACCTGACTGGGGACTGGTATGGAGCTGCGCCAGTTAACCGCCCAAGGCATCCCATTATTGACGTTCAAGTGCAAACATCCTAACGAGGTTAGTTCCAAGAAGCCGCGCATAACATAGCCTTAAGCATCAAAGGTTGAGAGTAACTCTTAAGGTGCAAAGGCCTTGAAGCATATCAAAAAATGCATCGCAGAAGTTAATCTAAACTCAGTGCAAGTATTAGTTAAAATGCAGCGTACCTTCCTACGCTCACCTGTACGTTAAAGCTACTAAGTTCACAGGCGCAGCAGCTTGCAGATGAACGCAGCGCTGAAACAGAGGGATTAACTAGCCTCAGACGGCTTAGATGACGCTAAATTGTAGCTGACGTTTAAGTGAATTATAAAAAGCGTCAGCATTAATACGAAAAACATATAACGGCCAAAGAATATACATCCATACTTAGAATATCGCACTATCCAAAACGAATCCAGTCAACTCTCAGTGCAAGCAAAAACTTATCACGTGAAAACCCCAGGCTGGAAAAGCTTGGGAAAATCAACTTTTAATATTTAAACGATAGATCTGTGGCAAAAGTCAAGGTCTTTATTTTAGCCCAAACAGTTTTTTGCCCTTCCGTCAGTAAGCGAAGATAGGATAACCCAAAGGCCAAAAAAGAAAATGGCCCCCAAAATGAATCGCACTTCAAAAGCCCAACTTGGACCGCGGTAAAGATGAGCTCAGTAATATGCGCCTCATAGTTGAGGTGCATCATTGTAAAGGGTTTAACAGCTGAAGCCGAGTTTACACCTAACAGCAAACATGCATAGAAACTGGCAAAAAAATTAAAGGACTTGGAACAATTAGATTATAAAGCGGTATGGTAAACGCAAGCTAAATTTTTAACGCTATACCTGAGGAGCTAAGCTCTGAAGTAATAAACGCAGCTTAACGGATCAACCCAAGTTGAAAGCAGCGTCACCGCCATGCAACCCACCTTACAACTCAGTCACGGTGGCAAGTTACGCTCCGCTTAAATTCAGAGTTCGAGCTGAAGGCTTGATAGGGTGCGACTTCTTAAATATCAACCCCTTGTCTTCAACAGCGCCTAAAAAACTTCTGACAGGTGGCGAAAGCTTAGACTCAGTCCAAAAGATAAAGCTGAGTATATAAAACGTATACTTCATATCACAGTTTAAAGAAGAATTACAAGTTAAGACGAAATTATCGCGTAAGAAACGAAATGCATAAGCTGCAGCTCAGAAACATCCGGATTTAATGTTAAAGGCAAGCTGCAAAACAGCGCTGAAAAATAGTTGGAAAGGCGTAAATTTGAAAAAGCTAGAAAACGATCAACAACTGGGCTCAAAACAAGCTCCAAAAGAAAAGCCCCTGGGCAAAGAACAACGGAATGAATAGAAAGTATATATTAAAGCCCAAGGGAGAAAGTCTACGGGTGGCAAAACTGCTAAAGGCGCGAGAAGTGGAAAAGAACGGCGCGGCAGAAACCAATATAAGCGAAAGGAAACCGCAAAGAAATTTTGAAGAATCCAAAGACAAACGCGAGAATTGGACAACTAAAGCGAAAAGCCAAAAAAGACTTAACCATGGAACGGAGCCACCATGGGGGCGGCAGCGGTGGGTGCGGCGGGCGCAGCAACGGCGGGAGCGGGGTGGTGGGCACGAGGTTGAAAGAAGCGGACCGCGTTGGCGCAGCGATCCTTTCCGTACCGCATCCCGAGCGCCGAATAAAAGGGGTTAGCATTTAAAGCCTCAAACGCCTTGATGGCATCGGCGAGGCAATTGAAATTCACAAAGGCGGAATTCTTCTCCGGAAGGATATGAACCTGCTCCAGTTCCCCAAAATCTTTAAAATCCGCCCGGAGTCTTTCCACGGTGAGCCCCTCGGTGAGGGTGGGGAAAAAGATGTTGCGGCTGGCCCCCTTGCGAATGGCCGAGTCGAGCGCATGGGAGAGGGGTACAGGCTTGCCCCAGTTGGCCTTGACGCGGCGGGACTTGATGTAAATCCCGGTCGTGTTGCAGTAGTTGAGAAAGTCGGCCGCCTCGCGTAAACCGGCAAAGGTAACGAAAGCGCACGTCTTGTCTGGAACGACGCGAACCGATAGCAGGATCCCACCGCGTACCACGTTGCAAATGTCGGAGGCGGTGGTGTCGGGCGCAATTCCTCCGAGATAAACCTGACGCAAATTAGCGTGGCTGTCGTAACCTCCTTCGTAGGGCCCAACTTGTCCTGGGATGGTGTTGTCCGACTTTTGTCCGTTGATGGGCTTGTCACAGCGATCTTTGCCATATGAGAGCTTCTTGTCGTCCCAAGCTGGGCTAGATGAAAGGTTATCGACACATTTGACGGCGTTAGTGATGCTTGTAAAATGAACAAACGCAATCTTCTTCTCGTACAGCACCTTGACGCTGTCAATCTCTCCAAACTTACCAAGCTCTTCGATGAGCCATTGGGGAGTGTAGGAATCGTCGATCCCACCCAAAAAGACGCAGCGGGTAGCGCCACGCGAAACATGTCCAGCGACGGTATTAGAAAGGGGATACATCTTCCCCCAACCGACAGTGATCTTTTGCTCGCGCAAAGTCAAGGGTTGGCCCCCAGCGTTGTGGTAATAGTGAAAAAGGCCGGCACCGTACGCGTCAACAAAGGATATAAAGGCGCAGGTCTTGTCGGGTAGAATACGGCAAGTCTCAATCATACCCCCACGAACGTTAGAAAGAAGCTCCTCATATGTGATCCCTTCCGGAACGCCTCCGAGATAAATCGTACGATTGGCAGGGTCGAGTGGTGCGGAAGCAAAAGAGTGAGGCATAGCCAGGTGTGCCGCGTAGTGCGCTTGATAATTTGCCAAGGGACCCAAGGTAGGGTAAGCCATCTGGGCCGCATGCTGTTGAGCCTGCAGCTGAGGCTGGATCTGAGGCTGACCCGGGATCTGCGCTGGCATCTGAAGTTGGCCCGGAATTTGGGGCTGAGGGACTGGAACGGCGCCAGGACGTTGCTGTTGGATAGCAGGGTTCGCATAAGCGGTAGTGGGCTGGTAGCCAGTTGTGGCCAACATGGCCATCATAGCGTAGTGATCTTGGTACATGGTCAAAGCGTTTTGAGCTTGCGCATAAACTTGGTTGTAGTACCCTGAGTAATCAGGGTATTGATAGGCGGTCTGCATACGAGGCTTCTTTGCCGCATCGTCTGCAAGGGTTCCATTCGCTTCGCGCTTCATCTTGAGCAGTGCCTTGTTATTTGACAAGAGCGCGCTCAAAGTTTTGAAAGCAAGGTAACGTTGAGAGCTGGCTTCAATAACTTGGCTCTCCATCTTATTTTAGCCTGGACTAATGGGTCGATTCGATGATTTTTTTCTCTTTCGGTGGGCGTTGTCGAATTATGCCACTGAACCCTCTAATTCTATCGCACAAATTGCTGCAATTTGCCTAATCTGACGTCATGTAATTAAACTGCTGCTTTTTGACTTTCTGACGTCATATACTTGAACAGCATCCATTCTCAAATCAAAACCGATCAGCGCGTTGCCTAACCAATAACCGAACGCGCCTGCCTCTAAGTGTTTAAATCTTCCAAACAGATCCATTTGATTTGTTAGATCAAACCAACCTAAAATTCAAACTTAGATTGGTTTGTTATAAAAAATCGACCAACTTTAACATTTAATTTCATCTCAAAGCTGGACCATTAAAGGCATCCGAACACCTACTGAATTTATCATTTTGATGGCTAGCCTATATTTTATCCCTCACAAAATTGGTCACCAAAGTGCAAAATATCTATTTCATCAGCTGAACTCCTTTGCTTTACGTTTAAAGGTAGAACATAATTATATATACCTTTCACTGTATTAAATCTTCATGCTTAACTTGGCGATACATAATATGGTAAATAAAACTATACAATTAATTATGGCTAAAGTACGATAAACTACTTTCTATATAGATATGAAAATTAATAATATCTATTAATAATAGTCAAACGATGAGCTATAACCCTTTTATTTTAACCATCACCTTTAGTATTTAGAGATATATAGCTATATAAAAATTTTCTTAGCCAGTTTCTTTTTACTTCCGCTCCAGTTAAGCTAAAATAATCCTACAAACACTGCTTAATTTTACTTTTAGGCTTAAAAGTTGTCTAACCTTATATTGGAGTTAACGCTGGTTATGATATATTTAACTGACCATATAAAAACAGTTATGTCTAGCTCTACTAATAACTTAGGCTTTGCAACTATATCTTATTGATAGCCACATTATAAAAAGCTTTTACTAGATACTGCTGATAAACTATAAGTGATAGCTGGTAAAATTTGCAATATGTGAAAGATAGTTTATTCTGACTGATGCTTATAAGTATGATGGCACTATCCTTGCCAAATTAGAGCTTTTAATGGTAGCCTGGCTTATTTAAACCTTTAATAGGATAAGGATGTATGATAGTAAACCTTTAGATCCTAAACTCAGGTGGATATATAAGGTGATAATTTATTAAGTTAATATTTAAGAATTATCTGGGTTGAGAGATAAAATAATCAACCTTTATCATAGAATTTATAAATTCATACCTCATATAAAAAACATCAACTTAATTAAAAGAGCATTAGTGATAAACGCTTAGCCACTTACAAAATAGTTTTGTTACTTCCTTTACAAAATATGCACTTGTCTCTACTAGACAATAGTTGGTAATTCTAATATCATATTAAAATACAGATTCTTTAAGCCCTGAAAGTTTGATGATCCTTCAATATCCTATGATAACTCCCCTTTAAATTATAGGGTAAGTTAAGGACTTCTTTTCCTTATATTTTTAATTATAATGCACCCTAGCTATCATAAGCAACATTTTTGGATAAAGTGCCAAGAGATGTATTTATGAACAGTCCCTAACCCCATCTATATGTTTCCTCACCTATTACAGCTAAGATCTATAGATTTATTGGTCACAAAACTTTCAACTGTACTATCATAGGTCAGCCATTTATTTTAACTATCTACCAACTTAAGTTTTCAATAAATAACAAGCCCAAGATATTTAAGTTTAAAACATCAATAAGAAGATTTTTATCCTCTAAAATTATATGAAGGAGTGATACCGAGGAATTTATAAAGGCCTTAACTGACAAACAGCAATAATAGATTACTAAGCTTCTAGTCAGATATATCAGAACTCATTGTGAATTTAAATACTATTGGTACATAATTTTAATAAAATTATATATCAGATCCTTGGTTTATGAGGAGATACTAATTTAAAATACTAGAGTCAACCACAACAGGCCAGTTAAATCAAAAAATTTAAAATTTTATCTTATATAACCATTTAAGGGAAGAAGAGGTATAGATTTTTAATCTTATCAAATTTACTGTGGTTGCAGGATTATGGTAGGATTGGCATTTAAATTAGTTTAAGCTCTATTTAAAAAATTCTATATCAACAGAAAAGGTAGCTAGATAAGTGTAATGGTCATTACCCATCATTATGGTGAGGCACACAATTGTTAAATTTTAGATTGGTTTGTTTAACTAATGTTGAGCCAAGTTAGCATTGGGGGCTCTCAGCTAGAGTTTTATGTTGGACTTTCCTACCCTGAATCATTCTTTAAGCTCAAAAGTGAAACAATTAATGACTACTTTATAGATTTTACTAAGGTTTAAACTTGGAGGTGTTAGGAGAGTGTCTATAACTCTCCTGTTCCCAACATGGTAGTGCATGGTGCACAGGGCCAACGCCAGTGAAATAGTTGTTAGTACAAAAGTTACTAGAGCCCAGCAGAGGGTGCTTGAGCAATAATAACTTAGATTGAGGAGGGTTATCATTAGAGAGAATACCCAATCAGAAGCAACATGGTGCACCAAGTGATAAGTAATAGGCGTCCTAAGTTGGAGGGAACCTGGGCAGCCCAATGGTGCATGGGGGATAATTTAGCATACTTAAAATTAGGTGGTTAATGTTGTGCAAGACCTCCTCAAAAATGTCCATACACAAGATCTTCTAAGATAACATATATAAAAAAGGTGTACTAAACAAGGGTTTTTATTGTAAGAGAGAAGTTGACCAATGGGAAAGATTGGTCTCAACATGAGAATTTAAAGTGATTTTGGGCAAACAATCAATTGAGGAAAGTGGGTCTAAGCTGAGGCACACCAATATGTGCACGCTTCTATTGGGCAAGACACTGTATTTTGTAATTGACCAAACTCAGGTCATTAATTGTAAAGCAGCTGACCTGAGCTGGAAAGTTCAAATACCAAATGGTTTTTGAGACCCTGTTCACCTAAAAAACAAAGTGAACCATTTTTATTTAATAAAAAGCTGGTTCATTTTAATGCACCTGCTATTATGCAGGGCTGAACTTCTCTAGCATCCCTGGGACCAATATGGGCATATCTCGCCTCCACCAGTGTTAATCCAAGGTATACTTGAGATCAGAAAGGCCAGCCACCTTCACTTTCTTGGCCTCCTGATATGCAGCTTTGTCCCTTGGATTTGTTCCCATGATTATGTCATTTTTTAGCCATGACATTACCCACTTCTCTTTTTGGGGCTCCACCCCCCTCCAGGAAATTGTGCCAGGGAAAAGTTCTTGTGGGCTGGAGCCAACTTCATTGTGGCAACAGTTTTCTTTGACTGAGATCCAGCAGCCTGGGAAAAAGCTTGTGGAAAGTGTCAATCAGGTCCTGGACATGTGCACAGTCGTGCACTGGTATGCAACTGTTCTCCACTTCATTGAATCTCTTCCAAGATGCCAAGAACTCAAGTCTTCTATTAACTTGGCAGGATGCTACTATTCCCTCCACTTCACACTCTGGCACCCCATCCACGAGATAAGCCTCAGGAGTCTCTGATGGGAGCCCTCAAACAACGTAATTTGCTCTTATGAAAGACAGAAAAAATTCAAAACAAAGATGGAAGATCCAACTGGTATGAGGCGTGGCCCACCTTTCTAACAACGCGGTAAGGGCCAATCCTCTTTGGTCCCAGATTTTTGCATGGCTGCTTGATAGGAATGTTATGAGCATCACGCATCACAAGATACCCTTCTTTGTATGCTGGTCCCACTCATTGCTTACCATCAGCATTCTCCTTATATACTTGCATTGTCACCTCCAAACTCATGGAAACCCCCTGGTGTACTTTCTTGATATTCTTGGTAAAGTCCACCACCACTTCAACTTTAGATCACAGCTGGGCTCCATGTTAAAGGTGGGTTTAAACTCATGGTTGGCAAAAAATAAGGAACAACTGATTGAAGAATGCAAATTGTTATAGCTAAACTGGGCCATAGGAAGGTGAGAAACCAAATCTGAATGATCCACGGCAGTGTACCACCACAGGAACTGTTCCAAGCATTGGTTCACTTGTTCAGTCTGCCAATCTGATTGGGGGTGATAGGCAGTTGAATGGCAGGGGTGAATCTAAAGAGTTTTACAAAATATTCTAAAAGACAGAGGTAAACTAGGGTCCCAAATCATTAATAATTCCTTGGGGAACCCCATGAAGCGCAAACACATGAGTGACGAAGAATCTAGCCATCTCAGCTGCAGTTATTGTTGTTATACAAGGAATAAAGTGGGCGAACTTCATAAAACAGTCCACCACCATCATGATGGCATCATAACCATCAGAAGCAGGTAATTCTACAATGAAATCCACCAATTGGGAAGTCCAGGGCCCTTCAGCCTTTTGGATAGGTACCAACAAACCCACTAAAGTTTGATGATTTGGTTTCATTTAATTGCAGATCAGGAACTCTTTAAAATATCGTCCCACCTTAGCAGTTAAGCCTTTCCAATTGTAGGTGCTTCAAATTAACTCCAAGGTCTTTGCTTTCCCATGATAACCAAAGGTGATTCCATTATGATGGTCCTGGATGATTACCAGGCAAAGTGGTCCAGCAGGAACCCATAGACGCCCCTGGAACCACACCATCTCATTATTTACATGATAACCCCTGGTTAGATCCTCCTTATTCAGCATGCTATTAGCAAGTACCATAGTATATCTGGCCCATAGTGGCTGAGAAAGGACCACCTTTCTGAACATACTGTCTTACTCCACATTATCCAGAGGTGCAAGCGCTAGCCTGTTGGCTGTGGAAGAGGGAAGTTAAGATGTAATCTTACCAGGTGGAATTATCAACTGGGTGTTATGAACCTCTACCTCTTTTGGATCGGGAGCTAATGCAGGGTTGCACTCAAAGCATCCGCCAACCCATTCTCCTTGCCCTTGGTGAACTCATCAGAAAATGAAAACTGGGCAAGGGTCTCATGCCAACGGGTTTGCTGTGGGGTTAAGACATGAGAAGCGTGGTAGTACATTAAGGCACAGCGATCTGTACATTATGGAAAGGTTGGGAAGAGCCATGAAAGTGAAGACGCCAATAAGTCAGCACCTCCACAACTGCCAGTAACTTTTTGTTGTAAACAGCGTAGTTTAACTCTGGTAGAGATATATTTCTAGAAAAATATCCCACTGGATGCTCTATTCCATCTTTGCCTACTTGTAATAGGACAACCACTATGGCAAAGTTGAAGCATTAGTAGACACAATGAATTTCTTTGAAGGATCAACATGAGGAAGGACGGACATGAACAACAAGGTGCACTTTACTGCTTAAAAGGCATCCTATAAAACGGGGGACCACTGAAGCACTTTTGCACCACTGGTATTATACAAGGTCGCTGCCACCTCAGTATGATTGTGTGTGAACTTCTTGAGAAATGTAAATGTCCCCAAAAAACTCCTCAAATCCTTGAAGGAAGTGGGGGTGGGCCACTCATAAATTGCCTTCTCCTTGTCTGCAGTTATCATATGTCTCTTGGTCAAACATGACGTTGCCTAGAAAAGTGACCTGGGACTTGAAAAATTCACACTTGCTGATCTTCAGCCTAAGGCTGGCTGCCTTTAACCTCTCCACCACCTGCCAAAGGTGTACTTCATGGGACTCATGATCAGAGGAAAACACCAATATATTATCCATGTAGGAAATCGCGCATACCATCAGAAGGTCCCCCAAAGCTGCATCAATATGGCGTTGAAAGATAGCAGGGGCATTCTTAAGCCCAAAGAGCATGACCCAAAACTGAAAAATTCCTTTTCTGGTATGGAATATGGTTAACCACTCCTGTCCCTTCTTAATCTGATTCTGATTGAATGCATTCAGGCAATCCAGATTGGAAAAGACCTTAGCCTTTTCCACATAGTGCGCAATCTGAGAATCTAAAGGGATGGGATGGAGATCTGGTACAGTAACGTTGTTGAGATTCCCATAGTCTATGCATGGGCGCAAGATACCATCAGCCTTCTCAAAAAAGAAAAGTGGGGAACATACAGGGGAGGTTCCCTGGAAATTACACCCTTGGCTACCTGTTCCTTAACCTACACGTCTAGGCCTCTTCCTCTCAGACAGTCAATGGGTAAGTGGGTGAAGATACATGCACCAGATCAACAGTGAGCTTGAACTTGTAATCAAACTCTGAATGATCTGGTAGTGTGTTAGCTGAAGCCGCATCAAAAGAAGATTCCAAACCCTCCAAACAGGAAGGTAGGGGAACCTCCACAGAGGGCTTCAACAACGGGGTAAGATGAAGAGTATGAATATTGGGCCAGTGGGGCAAATTTCCCTGAAAATTGGCTTCATCCTAAGGGACAACCAACTTGTAACCATTCTTTAAAGTTAGGGATAGGGTATTCTCTTTCAAGTTAGTCCTGACATCAAACTTTCTCCACCACTCTACACCCAGAATGATGGGATATAAGAGGTTTTTAATAGCTTGGAAGTGGTTGGACAAATGATATGTGCCAACTTGATAATCCACTAACACCTAGATTTTCAGCATGAGGATACCTTGGGAAGCGCCTCCTCTAATCATACCACCTGGTACATAACTCAGCTCAAGGTAGTCAGCTAGGTTTTGGTCCATAAAATTCTCAGAGGCTCCAGTATCCATCAAAATAGTGGTGCTGAATTTCCCTAAAGGGGATGAAAGGGTAGCAGTCAGTAGAAAATAACCTGAATGATCTTTATTTAAAGTGGAAAACGCCAGAACTGCACCACCAAACTTTTCATCTGGCATTAACACGTCTCCCTGGTATGTTTTTGAATTATAAAATGGAGAGGGATAATTGGCCACTATTACTACTGAGACCACATATTGCACCATATATTCCACAGTTGCATAAACATTTCCATATTGTAAACGTAGTTCCTTTTCAACCTCCTGAGTGTTGCAGATCATGGTAGAGGTCAAGCGGGGGTTCTCTGGGGTAATTTGATACACAGGAGTGGGTCCTTATCTGAGCTATAAGAGAGTAAATATGGTTTGGAGGTATATATGGTATTTTCATTATAAAACGCATCTTTAATCGTGAATGACCCTATCTCCCCTACAGCAATGTGTTGTCTGACATTATCCAAGGACATCACCCCCAGGCCCTTCTCCAAGGATTCTGCTAGCACTATCCAGATGTGGTGCCAAAGTAAGCCTAGTTTATTTAAATTGATTTAATATTTTCAGCAGAAAGTCAGTGAATATAAACTTCCAGACCACAAAACATCCGTATCCACCGGGTATGAGCAAGAAGGGTGGGTACTTTCCAGTTGGAGGAAGAAAAAACAACGCCAAAATGATCCAACCTTTGGGAAAAAGAGAAAACAGTGGTGTGGCTTATTGCGGTCAAAGCTAACTGCTGGCACATACCATTTACACTTTGTGAAAATCTCACACAGAAAAAGTTCATGCACATAAAAGAAAAGAATTGTCAGCTAATGTTAGGAGAGTGTTTATAGCTCCCCTGTTCTCAATGTGGTAGTGCATGGTGCACAGGGCCAACGCCAGGGAACTAGTTGTTAGTACAAAAGTTACTAGAGCCCAGCAGAGGGTGCTTGAGCAATAATAACTTAGATTGAGGAGGGTTATCATTAGAGAGAATAACCAAACAGAAGTAACATGGTGCACCAAGTGATAAGTAATAGGCGTCCTAGGTTGGAGGGAACCTGGGCAGTCTAATGGTGCATGGGGGATAATTTAGCATACTTAAAATTAGGTGGTTAATGTTGCGTGAGACCTCCTCAAAGAGGTCCAAGCACAGGATCTTCCAAGATAACATAAATACAAAACAGTGTACTAATTGAGTGTTTTTATTGTAAGATAGAAGTCAACCAATGGGGAAGATTGGTCTCAACATGAGGAATTTAAGGGATTTTGGGCAAACAATCAATTGAGGGAAGCAGGTCTAAGCTGAGGCGCACAATAGGTGCATGCTTCCATCAGGTAAGACACTGTATTTGGTAATTGACAAAACTCGGGTAATTGATTGTAAAAGTGGCCAACCTGAGCTGGAAAGTTCAAAAACTGACTGGGATTTGAGACCCCATTCACCTAAAAACGAATGCAAACCATTTATATTTGACAAAAAGCTGGTTTTAATGCGCCTGCTATTATGCAGGGCTGAACTTCTCTAGCATCCCTGGGACCAACCTGGGCATATCTCGCCTCCACCCAGAGTTGATCCAAGGTATACTTGAGATCAGGGAGGCCAGTCAACTTCACTTTCTTTTCCTCCTGATGTGCAGCTTTGTCTCTTGGATTGGTCCCCATGATTATGCCATTTTTCAGACATGACAGGAAGTCTAGTATGCCAAGAGTTGTGATCTCAAACAGTTTTAATGAGATTTTAATATTGAGTTGATACTTATAAAAAATTTTAATATAAATTTATAAAATTTTAGCAAATTAATTTTTAACTAGGCTCCCTATCTGATGGCCACCAAGTTACAGGGATGCCAGCATTTGGTAGGCTTCTACATCTAATTTGTCACCCAATCTGCATAGTTCTTGATGAGCTACTTTATCAGGATCTGGACGTGTTTCCCTTTCTCTAACTGAAATTCTCAAAAACTTCTTGAAATAGAATGTCATTTTAATACCTGAGCTTTCACATGTTAGTTACATTTCTAAATTCATCTAACTTAAATATTTTATGCAGTCAGCACATGGGGAACCCCAAGTCCCAAAACACCTCAATGATGTTGCATATTTACATAACTTATTACAGATGGTGCAGAAACCTGAGGCCTCCAGAACCTAAGGGTTATCTTTTAGCCTCATGATAGGGAATCTATAAGGTAGTGTGGGCTTGAGCCCACTAACATAGTTAAATAATTGACCAGAGGTCAATTTGGGCATTGATTAGCTTGAACTCCTGAAACTTGCCCCATATTTAATTTAGGATTTGGGAGTACCAAGACTTGTGCCTATTTTTCTTTTCTTCCAGGTGACAGAGGCTTAAGCGGCATGAACGCCTGTAGTAACTCAACCTTATGGAGTATTTTTATATGTTTAATAATCTTGTGAGTGTTATTCCAAGATGCACAAACTCAGCAAAGTCAAAATTACTTTTTTGGTACTGTTTGAACTGCCATTTTGTGATTTTGACACTCACCCATTTTGCCAAATGCTTAAAACAACTTTCGTTCAGTTTAGGTTAGCATATATCAAATGAAATATAGGCCTTAGGAGGCTTATTCATTACATTATTTTAGTTTTCTTTTTGCTTAGTGGATTGTGCCCACCTGACAGCCTGCATGACAGTCTCTTTACTATGTCCTAAGTATCTCATGAACCCTCAAATCTTCTCTGCTGTTTTTGTTGGCTAGCAGTGAGTAGTTTATGCATTTGAGGGTGATCTTTTAGACTGCTTGTGGTTGAAGCCTCTTTAACCTGCCAGGAGACCTCCATATAATTCAGAAGCAACCCCTATGTTTGAACAGGAAGGAGTTCCCACATAGAGCCAAGAATTTGCCTAAAAAAGGTGGCTGCGCCTCTCACTAACAATGGCAATTTGGCCCATGTATTAAATGAGAGGTGGGGCACAACCTACCCACTTAAGGTTTTCCCCTTCTGGTGCTTACCACTACTAAGGATTCAATGGGAAGGATTAGGGGGTGTCTAAGGAGGTAGTAGAGGATACATGGCAGCATCAGCTGCAAGGTTATCTCCCCTTACAACACAGTATTGGTCAAAGAATGTGTTCAAGTCTTAGCAAAGGGAATAAACTGATTTTAAATGCCATTGCATCAATCAAAGCAAAATCAAGTGCATTAGACATTTCCAAGTATCAGGATTTTGCCAAATTCTTCTGTTCACAAAACGTCTACCCCAAATATTTCCCTGGTAATATGGGAGGAGGAATTCAATAAATCTACTCTTGTCAAGCCTAATAAGTACAATAATGCTTATCCCAAACATGTGATTTCAGAAGATTCAATCGCTTATCAATTGAAAAGATATGATAAAACCCAAACAACTTTGAAGCATATAAATATTCAATCCTTTCATTGATAAAAGTTAGGTCTATATACAACCTTATTTTTACTATTGTTTGCAACTATTATGAGAATTCACCTAAGTAACTTTGAGAGAATACCTGCCATTTCTGAAGTGTAATTAAAAACTTCGAAAAGTGTTGCTCACTACAGGGGCCACTCTGAGTTATGCACCAGTGAAAACGTCAATCACTACAATGGATTCTCATCTTTTCCCTGAAGAATCTCAAGACAATGAGCAAGGCAGTATTCTACAATGGGTCCGTTCCACTAGAACTGAAATACCAAGGGTACCATCTACATTGGAATTTAGTGCCAACTTAGAATTTTATGGTCTCAATTTAAACTTTATTACAAATTTTCATATACAGTCTTAGGTTTTAAGAAACATCATCTATCAGATGCTTGATGGGGTTCTAATTCCTGGAATCCGTTCTACTCAATCTTGGACTAATGCTGTACCCTCTACGATGAGGTATTTATTTCAAACTTCTCAATTGTCAGGTATTGGTACCAAGCAATATTTACATCAATTTGTACACCCTACTTTATACCACTTATGAAAAATAGTAGGAATGCATCATCAAGGGATACTTAATTTCTTAGAAGGATTCCAATCCTTGAATAATGACATTTCTGAGCTTTTCAAGTCTGCCTCCAAGTTAGCAAGGATAACTGTGACTCTATTATTAATAATTGCAATCTTCTAAATAAAGTGCAACAACAACTTGTTTAGCCTGATCACGGGATATATAGTTTTGTTGACTCACAATTAATGAAGCAAGCCCAGGAAATGCAGGTTGAATGGAGAGATACTTTTTCCTGACTCTCTAATCATAATCAATTGATAAAAGAGGAAATATAAAATCGCCTTTTTTGATTGGAACAATCATACTTTGAAAATAAATCCTGAGTTGATTTAGTAGAAAAAACCTCAGTAACTATGGGTCCTCATGGAAAACAAGGTCCTACTAGCGTTGAAGGACCTCATGGACCACCTGGGGGTAAAGGACCACGTGGACTTCTGGTGCTGATGGACCTCATGGACCCCCAGTTGCTGAAGGGCCTCGTGGACCACCAGGCACTGATGGACCTCATGGACTACCTGGTGCTAATGGGCATTCAGGATCCTTTCAGCAAGCTAACTCTCTCTTAAAAATGATTTACCGCTTGTATGAGCAATTTCATAAAGTTGCTAAGGTGTGTAATTTAACGCCTGATGGGGTACCTATTAATTCTCTGTTATCACTTCAATCCTTATCTGACAAATTGAATAATATGTGTAAATGGGCTAAGGAAACTGATATCCTGCTACAGGCCTGTGAAGCTAAAGGGGATATGCTTCAAACGAAAAGAGACTTTGGAATTTAAATACTATGCACAGCAGGAGCAAATTTTCAAGTTATCTTGCAGATTGGATGAAAAAGTGGGCATTATGATTTCAATTGTCAAAATTAATGAAATTTGTACTGAGAATGCTGGTTTCTATACTCATTATTCTTTGCAAGCTTCTGACTCTAACTTTTATGTCTCCACTCAATTGGAACAACCTGGAGTGCAAGTTTTGACAGCCAATGCTCCTATGAGTTTTAAACCTGTATTCAAGGATAAGTACTCTCCTGGGGAAGGCAGTATCATCACTTTCCTCTATTTATATGAGAAGGCGCTGAGTGAGGCTATGGACCAGCAGAAAATGACTTATTTACCAAATTGTCTTACTCAATTATCCCAAGATATCATGGTGTATCATTTGATGACTTGTTCTACTTGGTCCCAGGTTAAGAAAGCATTGATCAAAGAATTTGGGAGTGAACAAACCTTATCCTCTTAGAAACAGGCTTTTGTGGGCATACAACCCCATTGAAATGAAACTACCAAAGACTTCACTTATCAATTTTATTGGGAGGCTCAGACTTTGGTAGCATGTGGCCAGTTAAATTTGGATGATGCTATTACTGCCGTTATATCTGCGTTTACCTCAGGACTCAGATGCAAGTCTACCTTATTAGCGTCAAAAAGAATTTAAGAAGTATTCTAGACATAAAGGAGGCCTTGTTGGAATTGCCTCCTCAATTTTCTGAAAAACCCTGAACCTATGACTCTCCAAGACCCAGTCATCCTAAAGTATACGCAGTGCCTGAGAATGCTAGTGCTATTCAGTGTAGCTATTTTCACTAATACTTCCAAACAGAAGACCGTTGTTATAAAAGAAAGCTGATGAAAAGAAGAAAAATGACAAAACTAATAAGATTTACCATCTTGATAGTGAATTAAGTATGTAGTTGGAACATCAAAGCCCTGTAGAGTATAATAAAGCTTAACATTTTTCCTATTCTTTGCCCTCCTTGTTAGCCTTACCCGCTCAGTTTGGAAGTAAAACCACCTATATCAATTTTTGAGTGAATCAAGTTAAGGCTCAAGTTATTATTGACACTGAATTTCCTGTGAATGTGGTCTCCTTGAAATTAATCAAGCAGATTAAGTTTACTCCTGATATTTTAAATCATGAAGAATATGGCACTGCAGGACCCCCAGAGTACTCAATCAATTGGAGTTTTTCATCCCTCCCATTGAAGATTGAAAAGTTACCTTTCACAGTACCTGCAATCATCCTTGATAACTTGAGTTATGACCTTCTCTTGGGGGCCCAAATTTTGCATGAATTCAATGGAACTATTAATTACCCTGACTCTTTTCTATCCCTTTTGGGGTATAGGGTTCCATTGCTTTTATCTGAACATGCTCAAATTACTAGGAGTCAGGTATGTCTGTTAAAGAGATCAAAGAGATCCTATTCCATTCAGTATCTTGTTGAGGGTCCTCAAGTAAAATTGCCCCCATGACGGCTGACATAAAAGAAGGGATGCTATTTTTCCCCCTGAGATTATGATTACTCCGCCAAAATCTAAGGTTATTGTCAATACATTTTTACAATTTTCTATTCCCAAGGGTCATTTGTTACAAATCCAAGGCATTTTCAACCCTTCTGCGAAAGAGATTTTTCCTTGTCCTGGGGCATTGGATTATGCCTACTCTGGAACATTGACTGTTTTATTGGCAAACCTTACTATTGACCCAAAAACGGTAGATTAACAAAGTCCAATAGCCTATGTAAAACTATTGATCTTATCTCAAATTTATGACGTTAAACCTTTTGGCAGTCTACAAGACTTTGGGCTGGAATCAAATCAGGAGATTTTTACTATGGGACCTGCTATAGGGAAACACCTTACTAAAGAACAGGATAAACAGGTGCTTCAATTATTGGAAGAGTACTCTATCATATTTTCCAAGCATACTTACCTGTTTTGGTAAAATGAAGGGAGTGTTGCATACCGTTGAAACTGGAGATCACCCTCCTATTCATGCTAAGCCCTATCATTAGTCAAAAGTGGAGGAGGCACAGGTCACCAAAGAATAGCATCAACTCTTAGAGGCTAGATTACTAAAACCCTTCAATAGTCCCTGGGCCTCACCGCTGTTATTGGTGAAGAAAAAGGATGTCTCACATTGGATGGCTAAGGATTATCACACGTTAACCGCCATTACTTGAAGAGATAGCTACCCTTTACCAAGAATTGATGATTCCCTACAGTTGTTAGCTGACTCAACCTATTTTTTGGCAATGAACTCAGCCAGTGGGTACTGGCAAATCAACTTAGCTCGGAAGACTGAGCTAAATGCCCCCAATATCTAATGAGGGCTTATTTGAACTAACATGTATGCCACAAGGGTTGAGCAACGCCTCAGCAACATTCCAAAGGGCCATGGATGGTACGTTACAAGATTTAAAGCTGACCTGTGTTTTGGTATTTGGATGATATTACTGTGTTTTCAAAAACATTTACTGAGAAGTTAGACCATTTAAAAGAAGCTTTTAACAAATACAGAATTCTTCACTAAAACTCAAGCCATCCAAATGTTCCTTTTTTCAGAATGAAATGGAGTTCTCTAGGTCACCAGGTTTTGGCTAAAGGAGTTCAACCACTTTTGGATAAAGTCCAAGCTATTAGATGATTGACACCTCTAACCTCCTTGCGGGACATCCAAGTCTTCCTCAGTATGGTCGGATAAAATCATTAATTTATATAAGTTTTCTGATATGGCAGAGCCCTTATTCCAATTATTACAAAAAGGTGTGCCATTTGAGTGGAGCTCAGCTCAGGAACAGTCTTTTAATTCTCTCTGAACTGCCCTAACTAAGGCACCTGTTTCAATCCATCCTCGATTTGCTAAGCCTTTTATTCTGCACACTGATGCAAGTAATGTAGTATTGGGGCTATTTTATCCTAGTGTGATAAAGAGCAGATTGACTATCATGTAGCTTTTTATAGAAAAACACTATCCAAGGATGAGCGAAATTCATCATAACTGAGCGGGAATGTTTAACTGTAATCTTAGCCATTAAGCACTTCTGACCCTTCCTATATAGCAACCATTTTACTGTTGTTACCAACTATTCTTCTTTAAGATGGTTGCAAAATATGAAGGATCCTGATGGGAGATTGGCACGTTAGCCCTGAGACTGCAGAATTACGATTTTTCAATTGTACATTTCTTGGGTACTCAACATCAAAATGCTGACAGCTTATCCCAATTAACTATGCTGACCTTGGATTCTGGAAAAGAGGAACGACTATATAATTTAATTGGATGGCCTGAGTTGTGGGATCAAGAATCTGAAGAAGATCATGCCTTCCTAAGAACTATTACTAAAGATACCATGATTAGGGAAGGATCTTTGTATAAGAAGGTCAAATTTAAGTGGTTACCTTTTTGCACCCAAATTTAAGATACCACGCTATCATGAAAGGACACAAACAAGTAGTTCATAGTGATTTAAGGAAAGCCCAAGAGTGGTAAAACCCAATACTATTGTTATAATATGACTGAAACCATTGGAGACACTTAACTTGTGCCTCATCTGTAAAAGTCATGGCACAACCAACCCTACATATCACATAGAGTGATTCCACCAATTAAGGCGTTTGAAGTGGTAATTAAAGATGTTGTAGGACCTTTACCCTGAGGGTTGCATGGACACAAGTACATTATCATGGCCATCGACCATACAAATAAATGTTAAAGCCATATCCATTGCTACTCCCTCCGGTAAAGCCACTGCGTTATTTCTCTATTGCCAAATCATTACTCAACATGGGTGTCCCAAGGTCCTTATGTCAGATAATGGAACGAAATTTACTTCTCAACTTTTACAAGAGCTGTTAAAGCTATTTAATACCGCCCAACGGTTTTTTGTTCCTTATCATCCATTAACAAATAGGGCCATTGAGCGAGTCAATGGAATTTTAGTTTATAATTTAAGGAAGATGGCTTCAACAGACCCAACTCAGTGGAGCTTTTATTTGACTAGTGCCTTGTTCACTTACCAAATAAGTTATCATCAAATTATCAAGATGTCACCTTTCAAATGTATTTATGGCCGAGATCCCTCAGTCCCTTCAAGCATTTAAACAATACTCAAGGAAAGTATACCAGAAAACTCTGATTTAGTTATGAAAAATCTGGATGATGAGATCATTCACTTACAAGCACAAGCCATGGAATCAATTGAAGTTACCACCATGAAGGAGACTCAAAAAAGTAATCAACATAAACCTGTTTTACCTAAATATCAAATTGAAGATTATGTTATATATTATCACTTCCAACCTGGTGGGCAAACCAAGAAGATGGGATATAATTGGTCTGGTTTTTATTAAGTTATATTCTGAAAAGGGCTAGAATATTCAATTGTCTATGTAGATACAGGTATAGTTGTAAATTGTATCCACCCTTGATTTTTGAGAATTCATCCTCCTCCACAGTCAAATCTTTTTTTTTAGTACTAGATGGTCCCAATCCATAGTCAAATCTTTTTGGGGAAGTATCAGTATTTTACCAAATTCTTCTGTTCCTGAAACGTCTACCACAAATATTTCCCCAATATTATTGGAGAAGGAATTCAATGAATCTACTCTTATCAAACCCAAATAAGAAAGATCATGCTTACCCCAAACAGGTGATATCTTAAGATCTGATTGCTCAACGATTGAAAAAATCTGATAAAACCTGAACTACTTCAAAGCATATATTATCCAATCCTTTTGTTAATAAAAGTTAGGTCTATTTACAACCATGTTTTTACTATTGTTCGCAACTTTTTGGAGAATCCACCTAAGTAACTTCAAGAGAATACCTTCCATTTTTTAGTGTAATTCAAAACTTCAAAACCAAGCTTTCTGACTTATATGTTATTGCAGCAATATCACTTAATAGGTTTGAGTGTTAAACCAATATGGTTCAAATTACAATCAATCATACTATACCCGCCCATGGGCATACCCTGCCAATCCTGCAAAACAGTCTTTACATCAGCCAAGCCATGACTATTATGCAAAAGTATTTTGTAAAAACCTGATAGTGGTGATCTGAACAAGGGTTGTAACAATATGAGCTCAGGTTCTTGCATTTAAAGTTTATCATATATTTGTTAGTGTGTCAACCTTAAATTACAATGTACTAGGGATTGTTTAATTCTAATATACCCCTTTATTCCCAGGGCAGTTTATAAAGACAGCATGCAACAACATGTTCTGCTGTTGGTCTAATCCTTTGTTTTCCTTTTATCTCAATAAACCTTAACCTTCCAATTTTCTCATTTTATAATAGATGCAGTAATCATTAGCAGCCATTTTTACAGTTTCTGGAATGGCTTTCCCATAGTAGCATTTCCTCCACACAAGTTAGGTAAATTCTTGCAGTTGGCTGTAACAGTGATACTATGGTTGCTGTTTTTAGGTGTTGACACATCCATAATGACACCTAAGTATCTTTCATCAGCAGAATCCATATCATTCCAGTTGATTGTTGCTGCTTTCCAGGACCCCTGGATCTCTACCAATCCCCCTCATGGTTCTTTTATGAGGTCACCCATTGGAGAAATTTCTCAATTGTAATTCCCACCTTGATAATCCTGGTTGGTACCTCTTAATTCTTCTTTTATAAGGGGGTGATATAACAATTGACAATTGTAAATAGCTTTTCTTATGATTGGTCATAGGAAATTCAACATGCTGATTATTGCATTACCGACTTTTCTGACAATATTATATTTGGATTATTTATTAAAAAATTTTATGATAAATAAAATTTATAAAATTGGTCAAATTAAGTTTTTATTAGGCTTCCAATCCACTGGCCAGAAAGTTGCTAGCATGCCAGAATTTTTAGGCTCCAACACCTAACTTATCACCTAATTTGTATATCTCTTACTGGACTAATTTATCAGGGTGAGGACGTGTTTCCATACCTTTAACTTAAATACTCATGTATTGCCTTAAAATGAAGCCCATTTGCATATAACTGAGCACCCACCTGAGAGTAGAAGTTAAAATTGGTTATTTAAATTTATCACTTTATGCAGTTGACGCATGGGAAAACCAAGTCTTAGGACGCCACAATGGCTTTGTTATTTACATGACTGAGTACAGCCAGCTCAGAAACCTGTGGCCTCTAGATCTTAAGGGTCAACTGTTGGCCTCCTAATAGGAATCCTTATAAAAAGCATATGGGTTTGAGCACAACTAGCTGCATGAGTGACCAGAGGTCAGTTGGGCATTTATTGGTTTGTTTTTTGAGAATCTACCAACGTTTACTTTGGAATTTGGAAGCACAAAGACTTGTGCTCTTCAAACTTACCCGCCAGGTAACAGAGGCCAACGTGGTGTGAACTCCCACTGCACACCAACCTGGTGGGTAATTTTTATGTATTTAAATTGTTATGTAGGAATATTCTAAGACGCCTAAACTTGGCAAAAGTAAACTTACCTTTTTTTGGTAATATTCAAGCCATTATTTTCAAAATTTTAAAACTCACAATTTTGCTGAAAAGTTATGGCAACTCTCTTTCTGTGTAAGCTAGCATATGTCAAATGGCGTATAGGCTTTGGAAGGCTTATCCATTATAAAAAAATTAAAAATGACATGAGGCTCCCCTAAAAGGGTGACCTTAAAAAGGTTGATCCTGCATGATTTCAAATTAAGCACAGAATCCTCAGCTCTTTTGAATTCCTCTTAGTGTTTTACAAAGGTGATGTGTTTTTTTCATGTCAACAAAAACTGAGTTTTTGATTTCACCAACCCCCAATTGTCCTATCTTTTCATGTTGTAAACACACTTCCCCAGTTCATTAAATTTGACTTCAGTTTCTACTTTTATTGGTTAAGTAAATTAAAGATATCTCTAAGTAAATACCTCAAAAACCCATTTATTAAGCGTTTGAGTTATTTTAATAGAGAGGCTGATTTTAATTAGCTTTAGGCTCTGATGCTTACTTCAAGGAGTCCATGATGTGTCTGAGCATTGATTTGCTCTGATCCTATGGCAAGGTGGCTATTAGAAACTAAATTGTATATAACCATTACATACCTATGAGCTCACTGTGCCGTTGACATACCATCTGGTCTTCAGTTTAATTGACTTGGTCATTACATGGGTCTTGGTTGTTGAAAACCAGCACTTGTGGGAAAGAGTAAATAATGCCCATCCATGGATCTAAAATGATGTTCTGTGAAGTAACATAGTAGGCCTCCTCACCAGGGATCCTAACAACACCAAGGGAATTTGGACCTTCAGGTTTACTCACCTTGATCAGCCCACCCTAAGTATAATTTTAGCCATTTAGCCACGCTAGAATGAGTTCTCTCTCATATTTATGTTCATTATTCGCCTTAGTAGGTGAGAGAGGAAGACTGTTGGTAGCATAAATGAGATAAGGGAGCATATCTTAGCCAATCACTGAGCATGCTTCCCCGTATTGAGAGATGATTTCAACAGCCTATTCCCATCTTACCCTTGTCATGTTTCTTTATACATGAGTGGTCTGAGATTTATTCCATGAGAAATCATGGGTCTCAAGGTTACACGCTCCATGAAGCCCTCCTCTTGCAAGGTGTTCTCTTTAGTGGAGGATAATATAATAGTCAGGGACTCCCATAATGAGAAGGCTCCTGATTGTTGAATTTCGCCTCAGTTCAGTTTACCAAATTTTGAGATGAATCACTTTTGGAGACTTATACTGGGGCTGAGTTTAGCGATGAACTGTATCTTCCACAAACCATTATATAGACTCAAAAGAGCTTAGGAAAGGCACTCAGGGCTTTCTGGAGGGCGACCTTTTAAAATGATCCTGTACAAATCTGACAAAAGTATTGCCAAAGTGGTCAGTTTACTCAGGGGGGCTGGCGTTTGGGGTTGAGCCACTGATAATGAATACTTTTCTTGTTCACAGGATGCACCAACAGGCAGGTCAGAGAGTTTATTTCTTGCATAACTGTGATTTTTTTCTCATGGTTCCAAGAGTATCCAACTACGTTGAAGCCTTGGAACTGTACACAATAGGGCTACTCCAGAGTGCACTGGAACTCTCTCAACCTCTTCTGACAACAGGAAGGTAAGTCCAAACCTTATAACAACATAACTATACTTGGCGTCATTAGCATTAAATAAAACATCAATAGAAAAATGCAGATTTTGCAAAAGATGTTATTTTATTGATATGACTATGAAAAGTATATAACATATGAAATCTAGGGTAATTAAAAATGACTTAATTTATATCAGATTTTGTTTTTCTCACAATGTGATTATGCATTTGCTTCTTGGGTTCAGGCAAGGCGGTAACAATTATTTGATCCACTGAGAACTCCTGGCTTTCTTTTATTTATATTATGGAGCTCTGGCGTGCTTGTGACCACGTGCCTGCTTCTCTATTTGATCTTGATGTTTCCATGACCCTTGTGGCTGTTGCAGCTGCTTGGGTACATTAGTAGTCTCAAAAGATGGAAATTGAAAAAATAATCAAATCATGTTTTGGCAATATTGGCATTGCTCAGCTTTGTACAAGTGGGGGAATTCTATTCATATGGGATATTGGTAATTCTTTTATCATTGGCAATCAAACCCAAGGGTATAAAATGGGTTCCTCCAAGGTGTCATCTGCAATATTATGCGCATATTCATTTGGACTGATATCTATACTTTCAGTCCTCTGACATCATGCTGATTGGCAGTTAAATTATTTCAGTGGCCATGGGGTATATAAGAGACTAAGTCATCAAGGATATTAGGCCCTTTGAAGCCTATAAAATGGGCGGTATATTTACAAAAAACTCTGTTTGATTGCTAGCCATGTCAGTTGGGACTCAATCTTCATTATTTCAATTAATTCATTAGTATTAGGGTGGTTAGCCTGGCAGGGTAATTCCTGCTTCCATTCTAGTGCAGGTTTTGTTCAAAACAAGTTTGAAACCTGTGTTGACTAAAAAAATCCATGTGCGATATTTTTGTCCCAAGGTTGACCCACCTCAATTACTTTTTTCATTTGTACCAATAGTGTTATTAATAAAGTGGGAATTTTCAGGGGGTTTCTTCCATAGGTCAGGGAATTAACCTAAAGTTAACATTTACAAACATTACCCTCCCCAAGATGAGACCTAGGGTAAGGCTTCAAGTGCCTTTCGTGGACTTAATTATATGTGTGAAGGTGGTAACTTTTTAAAAAAGTACCCAGTTTCTCTTCTCATGACAACTGTCACAGGTCCTGTACAGATGTCCTGTAACTTATGAGGTTGTCCTCCGCACTTTTGATAGAACATCACTTTCTTTCCCACTTCAAAATATGGGCAACTTGGGTCTTCAGTCACTATCTCTGTTACTTTCCTTAAGTTACTTCATTTTATTACTGCTGACATTAAGCTGAATTTTGACTACCTCCTCCACTGACTCTTTATGGTTTCTTTTAAAAGGTAGATTATTCATATCTGTGTCCATCAATGGAGCCAAAAATTTAGTAAATGTGTGAATTCTTTTTTATATAACGTCTTGAATGGAGACATGCCAATAATCTTATAGTAGCTTAACTGGTAAGTGAACAAGTCTGATGGCAACATGATGTCTCATTTGTATCTGTGGTTGACTGCAATCTTCTTTAAGATGATTGCGAGAGTTCTGTTGACTCTTTCCATGATATTGTTGGTGAATGATGCATAAGGCGTGGTAAAATGCTGTTTGACTCCTAATAAGTCCATCAAGTGTCTTAAAACATCTAAACCAAAGTTCTGTCCATTGTCAGAAAGGAGTATCTGAGGGCATCTGTGGTGTGTAATGATCTGGTGGTAAAGGAACCTATTGGTAGCTCTCACAGTAAATACCATGAAGGTAATCGCTTCTGTTCACTTAGTGAAGTGTTCTATTGCTAAATTATAGACTGATTAACACTTAATGACTTTAAAAATGGTCCAAAAATGCCAATGGAAGCATTGTAATATGGCGTGCTTAGAGGAACAGGCTGAAATTAAACCGTTTTTGAAAAAACTTGTGTCAGGAAATTACCCAGATGGATCCTTCTGATAGTATCAGAATTAGGGGTGTCAGTTAGTCAGGCGTAATTGCTGGATAAGCGCCTAGTTTGTTACTATTAAATGTTATTTGATTATTTATTTTAGTTTAGGTTTGGCGGAATCTGCGTTCTCTACCAATTTACCATTTGAGAGTCATTGTGGGAATTCTCAGTAGAAAGCCAATGAATCCATAACTAAAAGTCTGCATATGGTTCTGCTGACTAATTTGGAGCATCAGTGACTTATGTTGAAGATGCTCTAAGTTGTATCAATTAATGAATTTATATACAATTGGATAGCAATTCATGCCAAGGATGATTGACCTAATCTAGAATTCTGTGAAAAGACAAGCAGATTGGGAGGGAATTGTAACCAGGAAGGACCAAGATTTATTAGAAAGTGCCAGCTTGGATAGCCAAAGGGTTTAATAGGCAAAGTAGCCTATGGCTTAAATAGTCATTCATTCCCTCCAAATAAACATCTCTCTTTTGCCCACTTTCCTATTTATTTGAAGTAGCAAGAGACAATAAAGTGGATAGGGGTGGGACTGAAGATCCCTGAAGTTGGCACAAGGTGAAGCTCCTGGAGTGGCCAGTTCTGCCAGCTCCAATACCAACCCCTAGGAGGAGCAGGCGGGAACCTGGCCAACCAGCCACCAACAACGTTGCTGACTGGCTGTCAACCCTGCGGGGTGCAGCATGAAATTGCCTTGGCCACCCAGGATGGGGGCAGGACTCACCAGGGCATGCCCAAATGAGTTGGCGAAGGGTCAGGATGGTGGGGCAGCGCAGGAGTGCCTTAGCTTCCCAGTATTGGGGCAAGGATCGCCAGGGCACACCACAGGCCCTGGGGCTAAGGTGAAGTCATTGGTATGCTGTGTTGGTGGGTTGGATGTGGACTTATAGGGGTTGGTACGCCTATGAAGGCGAAACGGCAAAGGGTCAACCAGTCTTTATACTGGTGGCCTGGCACAATAGTGAAGACCATGGTTGATTTTGCGACATCTTGTATTAGTTGCATTTAGTGTAGATCTCCATAGCCTGACTGATATAGTCCAACATGGCCTCCTAGTAATATCTTCTTGATATTCTGGTATGTCTTCTGTAGCCATCCGTGGTCTACTAGGTGATGTCTTTCCATAACTAGCCCCATCTGTTTGCCAGCTTCATGTAAGGTAACCATAACTCTTGTACTTGTTTCTCTAGTTGACTATCTCAGAATCTCATCGCTCTGGAACAGCTCTTCAATATCTACTTGAATGCTTCATCCTCTTCTTTCCATTCCTCTTCTGTTTTTTCAAATAATCTCATAGATCATATCACTCTCATGCACTTACAAATGGAAGATGGGCAACTGCAACAATCCATCTTCATTTAGGTGCTTCTCTCCTGCCCAATTTAGTATCAAAAAAGTAGCACTGCAGCTTAACAGCCCATCTTGATAGTCCTCCATCAAGATCTTTCATGTTATCATACATTTTAGAGGCGTGATCTATAACAATCTTGAAGTGTATTCCATAGATGTAGAGTTATAAGTGGCATAATGCTCTGATCACCATTAAGAATTCATGCTCTGTAACTGTGTAGTTACAGTATGATCTGGTGAATGTCTTTAAGTAGAATTTAATCAGGTAATATACTACTTTTTCATCCAAATGTGGTAGTTTAGCACCCATACCCACATTTCTGGCATCTGTATAGATGCAAAATTTTTGAAAAATATGGATATATTAGGATTGGAGCTTATAGAAGCTTCTGCTTTAGATTGTTGAAGGCATCATTTTATGCTCTTGTTACCATGTTGGCAATTTTAATATGACCATATTATCCCTCCTGATCCGATTATATCATATATTATTATGCTAGGGGAAGAAACCAGCTAGTGGATTTGGGAGTTATCATTCCATATGATAACTATTGTTCAGCGAATTATCCTTAACGAAAATTAAGTATTATGCTGAGTTTTTTATCTTCCAGATCATTAATGTTTCATTAGGGGATGATCCATGACAATAAACAAGCATTAAGTTGTCAATTTTAGTATTAATAAACTAAAAACTTGTAGAAATTGATCAGGGTTTGTCACCTGTCAATTAAGGTTACATTTTGTTTGTTGATGAGCATTAACAACGCTTTTTGGTGCCAGCAACTGGCGGTTTAACCTTTTATGCACGTGCTCTGCTGATAATGGGTAAAGGGTCCTAGTACCTAAGAAGATTGCTACCTTAACTGGGGTTACTCCACTAGGGTTGGATGAGGGCGTTAGGACATAACCTTCAAATCCAACCCATAGTGGATCATTATTTAGTAAGTGGTGGATCCTGACTAGGTGGATGAGTAGAAGGCTCTTATATCATTGAGCAATTTGTGAAGGGTTAATTCAGCGGTGACGACTGCTGGCTCCAACTGGGACACCAATAAAAGAGTTGGGCGCCAAATCCCCTATATATTCCCTTATAAGTATTTTTTTAAGAACTTCTAAGAAACTTTGAAGAACTTTAATAACGTTGAGGAATTTTTTAGTCTCAAAAATATCTAGTTTTTATAAATTTATTGTACTTTTGATACTTCTAAAATTAGAGTAGAGGAATCAGATATCCCTGGGCTAGATATTACTATCAAGTTCTCCGCAGCTCCTGTGTCAAGAGTGAGGAAGGGATAGAAGTCCACCAAGAAGGCCACAGAACTATAATTGCTGATAAGTCCAAAAAGAGGACCTCTAAGCCAGAATTAAGAGCCAAGTCTTAGGAGTAGAAGTTTCCTTAGAACCTCTGAACCTACTGCTAGTAGGTTAAGTTCTGTTAATATCCTGAAGTTTTCAACTCCAAAGGAGGAGTTGAAGAAAGATAAATTTCCTTGTTATCTGAAGAGTTTATTAGTACCTTCACCAGTGGTTTGAAGAAAGATTACACCTGTTTCAAGGAGAATTCTGAGCAGGAGAAATATTTGGTTGGGAAACGCTCAACTGGATACTACTCTTCATACTAGTATCAATCACCCACATGTTTTTCAGATTATTTATCAATGAATATTGATTAAACATATAAAGAACCTGTGCAAGCAATATAAGGAGCTTAAGCGAGCTATAATCAGGAGAGAGATAGCTTCAGAGTTTAACGTTGGTACTAACTCTAGAGGAGAAAGTTGGTTAGCCACTAGCTCCCAGTTTTCAACTTGGTGCTCACTACAGGGGTAGTTAAGTTTTCAGACCAATCTTAATAGAAATAGCTATCCAGAATGTCCTACAAGAACTAACTAAGGAAGCTTTGGATGGAACTAGAAACCATCAAGAAGGATGTGATGAAGTCAAAGGCACAAGCCAATAATACTGAAGATGAAATTACAGCTGATGAGGATCAAATTATGGCTGGTTCTAGAAGATGAAGTTCTACTGACTAGTGGAAAAGTCGTCAATCAACATAAACAATCTTTGACAAGGAAGAGACCCAAATGATTAAAGTGGATTAATAAATCAAAAAATATATAGGAAAGATGGCACAACTGGAAACCTTACTGCCCAAAGTTGGGGGAAGAAGTTAAATAAAAAAATAATATTGTGATGCCTCAAGAGAAGAATGAAGATTCTCAAGATTTGGGAAAAGGACTTGCAGTATAGATGCGGAACAACCTAGCACTGCAAGAGAACCTGTTCCACTGGACATCTGCTTAGAATGAATAAGCATCGGCAGGGCCAGCTCATGTTCAACTGGGTCCTCTGGGAGTAGTCCCAGAGGTACAAGGCGTTAGATGAGGCAGAAAAGGAAGGCAATTGATCCAGAGAGCTTGGAGGAAGTTGCTCGACCTGATTTTTCAATTAATGAAGAATGCAAGAAATGCTAAGAATGAAGATCATCAATTCAAGTCATAATTGAATGAAGTTAACATTGGCATACCATTCCATGCAATTAGGGGATCGTTTCCAGATCTATCTGCAAAATTAATTAAAGTTTTAAAAATGGTGATGAATGCCAAAATAAATTGAAAGAGAAAAATGAGAAAACATTTGAATGTAAAAGGCGATTGATAATAGAGTTACATTCTATGAGATCGGAAGAATCAAGTGCCAGAATTTAAAAGATAAATTGAAATTAGGACCATTATAAGAAATGACAAGTTGGGAACAAAGGCCCAATGAATGGGACCATTTGAGAGTATTACCAAGTTGGAGAGAGTTGCCTATATAATTAAGAACATCATGGATGGTCATATAGTGAACCAGGTCCATAAAAAATATTTCAAGTATTGGATCTAGGGGAATAATAAGTTGCAATGTTCCTGAAGGATCACTGAACCTACTAAAAATAGTTAAGTTCTAGTGTTAGCCAAGTCCCAGGAGGGTATCGCTGAACCATGATATGGGGTTAAGTCTTAAAAATAGACCTCTGAATCATGATAGCTGGTTGAGTTTAAAGAACGAACCTCTGAACCAGAGTAGGGGAAAATAGAAGATGGATCTCTGAACCTACTTATAGGTTAAGTCCCATTGCAAAAAGGAGAGAAAATAAATTAAGAAAAATTCAAAAAATGATATAAGATAAAAAATCATTAAGAAAAAATATATAAAAAGACAATGCTACAAAAATATATTTATTACAATTTTTATTAAACCCTCAAAAGCTTCTGGTAGTGTTCCTTAAGTTATTTATAGGACCAACTTAGGTTGAAACTGGGTCCACCAAGAGTAATTCCAAGGCGCTGGAATATATAAGCATATTGGCAGGATCAGGACAGGTACAAACAGGATCTGCTGGATTGAGCACTTAAGAAATGAAGCCCAGCCTGGGGGTACATGGACTAAGGAATCAGGGAAGCCACCCAAAAATATCCTCTAAATGACGAAGGGTCATATAAGCCCAACCTGGGGTAATACAGGGTTTCCAGAAAGTATTGTTGGCAAGAACAACCAAAATAGTATGGAATAGCATGGGGCCATGGGAACTGCGATCTGAGGAGATGGCAGCAAGGAGGAAACAAAGAAGAGGAACTGTGTTTCTGAGCATAGCATGGGATGCGTTGAATGTGGGGAAGACCGCGCTCTTATGAAGTTGTATTGAAGTATGATGACTGGAATATGACCACATCCAGAGGCGGCGTCCATCCCTGAAGTTTCTGCCTTCTACTGAATAATCTGGTTTCGTGGGGGGATATTTTGGTATTTTGAATATGACCATATTATTTCACCCAATTCTATTATTATATATATGCTTATCTGCAAGCGCCAAATCCTGCTAGTGGATGTGGGAGTTATCATTCCATATGATAACTATTGTTTAGCGAATTAGCCTTTACAAATCATTGAGTATCCCACAAGGTTTTTGATCTGCCAGATCGTCAATGTTTTGTCAAGATTGATCCTGACAATAAATAAGCAATTAAGTTATTGATTTATATATGATAATTTAATTACTTGTATTAGTTGATTGGGGTTTGTCATCTATTGATCAAGGGTATATTGTGCAGTTTTTTTTGGGAGTTGACAACGCTTTTGTTGTCAGCAACTTGAGGTTTAACCTTTTAGGCAACGCGATGTGCTGATAATGGGTAAAAGGTCCCATTACCTAAGCAGATTGCTAGCTTAATGAGGTTACTCCGCTGGGGTAGGATGAGAGCTTTGGGACATGCTACCTCCAGATCCAACCCATAGCGGATCGTTATCTAATCAGCAGAGGATCCCAACTAGATGGATGATGAGTGGAAGCCTCATTTATTATTGAAGCTATCTGTGAAGGGTTAAATTAGTGATGACAGCTGTTGTTTCCAATTGGGGCATTAACAGAATATTTGGTCACCAAACCCTATATTCCCTTATAAATCATTTTATTTAAGCAGAACCTTAAAGAACTTTGAGTAACGTTAGTAACATTGAGGAATCTTTTTTTCTCAAACATATCTAGTTTAATATAAATTTATTGTATTTTTGGTACTCTTGAAATTAGAGTAGAGAGATCATATATCCCCGGGCTAGATATTATTATCAAGTTCTACAAAGCTCCTGTGTCAAGAGTGAGGAAGGGATAGAAATCCACCAAGAAGTCCACAGAACTATAATTGCTGGATAAGTCCAAGGAGAGGACCTCTAAGCCAGAATTAGGAGCCAAGTCCTAGGAGTAGAATTTTCTTAGGACATCTGAACCTACTGCTAGTAGGTTAAGCTTTGTTGTTATCCAATATTTTTTAACTCCAAAGTAGGAGTTGAAGAAAGATAAATTTCCTTGTTATCTGAAGAGTTTATTAGTACCTTCACCAGTGGGTTGAAGAAAGATTACACCTGTTTCAAGGAGAACCCCGAGCAGGAGAAATATTTGGTTGGGAAACGCTCAAAATGATACTACTCTTAATACTAGTATTAATCACCCACATATTTTATCAGATTATTTATCAACGAATATTGATTGAACATATAAAGAACCTGTGCAAGCAATATAAGGAGCTTAAGCGAGCTATAATCAGGAGAGAGATAGCTTCAGAGTTTAATGTTGATGCTAACTCTAGAGGAGGAGGTTGAGTATCAAATAGCTCCCAGTTTTCACATACCAAATGGTTAGAGCTCCTTTGTTTAGTTTGTGAGAGAGCGTCTCGACAATATCCTTGTTGTTTGGCACAATTTGGTGGTAGTTACCAACCGAGCCCACAAACATTTGAGCATCATTCATTCACATGGGGAACTTGTCTTGGCGATGGATAAACTTTATTTTCTGAAATTTGATTTCACTTAGTCCACTTCATGACTGAGTAAGCCAACTGGCTCTTCAGAAACATTTACTTGCTTCTCTTAAGATTGAGGTTGGTCTCTCTTAACTAAGTAAAAACCTCTTTCAGGTGTTACAGATGATCCTTTAATGTCTTGCTGAACACTATGATATCAACTAAGTAGATAAGCACGCTCAACATAAATAGATTTCAAAAATTCGATCCATTTTTTTTTGGAACGTAGCCAGGTTGTTGCACAAGCCCTGTGCATACACGTTAGCTAAAAATCCTTGACTGGCGATAAGAGAACAGATATTATGGTCTTTTGGTGACAGTTCTATCTGCCAGTACCACTTACAAGTCTAAGGCTGAGAAGTATCATGATCCTCTAAGCCATTTCATGGCTTAATCAATGTGCGGTGGGAATAAGAATATTCTTCATCAGGTCATTCAATCATTGTTAGACCACGAAATGCGGTAAGTCTCATCCTTCTTTATGAAAAGCAGAAGGGAAGACGCCCAGGGACTCTTGGAGGGGCGTACCAAGCCTGCATCCATACATTGTTGTTATTTTTATTTTTTTCTTTACTTTTGGAACAGAGTATGGCTTCTATTGGAAGGGTATTGAGCTCTCAGTGTCAATTATGTGAACTTCTTCCTTGCACAAGCCATAATTATAAGGTACTCTGCTATAATAATCAGAATACTGGTCCAGGTTTAATTAGTTCACGTTCTTTCTGCATGGTTGGTTCTTGCAGCCCATATTCTTTGATGCCAGCAATGGCGTGAATTGATTTAATGTCAGCGTAGTGGCATACCTTCATTTAACCAAAGGTTTGATTCTTCTTGATATTGACAGGGTAATTGACTATGTTTCTGAGGAGGACTACACCTTCACACCAGTAGGCGGAGTTGTAGAATCCAGGCATCACTTTAGTTTCCTGTTTTTGGATCCTTTGGGACAATTAATTTTGAGCATCATCTGTTTGGGTATATCAATGATGATGTTGACCAACATAACCTTCTGTTATCCTGGAAGTAGGTCCATCTCTTTACTGGCGTACAAAGGTAAGCCAATCTCTGCTTTTATGGTATGTGGTAGCTGCTTTGTTCCCTTCACCTTTAAGGTGTAGCTGACTGGATGACTTTAATGCTCTGTCTCAACCAGACATACTCGCTCCTTCCACCCCTTCTTCTCTTTTTCTTGGAACAAAGATAACATCTGGTAGTTAAGAAGATTGACTGAACTATGGTTGAAATCAATAATCCTTCCAAATTCATTTAGGAATCGCGTTCCTATGAGGAAATAATAATGGTCATCTTTGAACACCAAATAAAGAGAAGACAAGACAATGCGGCCAGATTGTAAGGGTAACACGAAATAGGCTCTAGTAATCTATAAGACTCAGGCCCAGCTATTCTGATATTGGACTGGTAAGTAATGTCCAGTAATAACTTTAATCTCTTCATGAGCTTGGAAGACAAAAATTCAAATGGAGTGCCAGTATCCAGTAATGCTAAGAATTTGACTTTAAGTGTGGACTTAAACTTTTGTAATGCTATTATCAATGGTCATTCCTGTGGTAAGGATGTCACTGAATGTATAACTGATCTTCCAAGCTCCTAAGGTAGGTTAGACTCTTTGTAAGTTTAAGTGTCTTGCAATCTTCAGTAGATTATTGTTAGGTGTTGCATCCTGAGATTCTCACCGTCTGTAACACTGTCAACAATTTGAGTAGGCTTAGAAGATTTAGATAAGTAATAATGCTTGGTAGGCTCAAACTTCTCTTAATCAGGTCTGAGGCAGGCGGGAATACCCACTTCACTTGGAGCTCCAATGACATAGTATCGTGAATCAGCCCTGTGACTCAAGCTCCTCTTATAAGTTCCGTTGGTGTAATTTACAACCCAATTGGATAATCCTGTGACCTCCTCTTTAGTTCATCGTTTTTTCTTCCTTTAACATAGGGCAGCTTCCCCAGAAGTGTCCTTCTTTCTAACTGTTCATGCATCTGAACTTGGTGGTATTTGTGTACTTCCCTTATAATGGGCTCTGAGCCTTATCCTTAGACTTATGATTGTGACTTTTAGAAACGTAGTTGGCCTTTCTATTAAGGCGGCGTTACTTATGGTTCTTATGATTCTGGTGCCTTGACTCCGTCTTATATGAGGCTTTACATCAAATAAGGCCTCCTTAATAAACTTCAGAGGTTCAGCAGGTTTCAAATCCAGAGTCATTTGCATCATGATTTTCAGATGAGATTTCAGTGAACTAAGCAAAATAGTTTTAGTGGTGATTAGGTATAAGGCTTCATTTATCCAAAGCTGTTATGCTTTGAGGAAAAGCTGTTTTCATAGTCCACAGTTTATTATTATTTCTCAATTCTCATGATGAGGATTTATTGATTCATATTTTGAAAGTCCTGTGCACTTCCAAACTTGGCAATAACAATCTCTTTAAATTTAGCCCTAGTGTGATTGGATTGAAGTGTGGTCCAAGCACCTCGTGTGCTTTTCAGCTCATATATCCCTATACATGGCGAGCTTTCTATATGTCACTGGCTCCACCCATGCTTTTTTTGTACAGCTAAAGAATCCAGTTATAGTTCTCTCACCCAGAGTGAACTTTGTAATGAAGTAAGGTGGAAATTGGGATCTTCTCCTGTTTCAATCTGAGGAGTTTGTTGTACTAACATCGCTGGTGTATTGGTACTAGTGGCGCTTCCTCCCAAAGTATGTAATGGTCTGAGAGGTGGCAACTGTTGCACTTTCATGGTGTCCACATTTTGCTTAAAGAGACCCAACTGGTCATCATGACTTTCCAGATTGGTAAAAATTGATTTAGGCTCTGTTTTTTTCATTTTTCTCACTAACCAAGAACTCCAACTTATTTTACATTTTAATCATATCCAAATCCCCAGATCTTTCCTGTGCTGGTGATGACCAACTTGTCTTAACTCAATAGTCAAGGTAGCTATACACATCTTCAATTTATTGATTATTTGGTACATAATCTCTAGGGTCAAAACCTCTGGAGGTTCTTTACATGGTACATTTCCATTGTATAGTTGTAGAAATCCATGCAATCTTTCAGTGGTGACCCATGTAGTGAGCACCAATTGTTGCCAAAGTGGCTTATTTGCTCATAGGGCGCTGATGTTTGAGTTTGAGCCACTGACAAATTATTTGTTTGTTCACTGGGTGCACCAAAAGCCTGGTCATAAGATTTACTTCTTGAATAACTGGTATCTTTTCTCATGGTTCTAAGAGTATCCAACTATATTGAAGCCTTATAGTTGTACATAACGGGGCTATTCCAGAGTGCAGTGGAACTATCTAAACCTCTTTTGACAACAGGAATGTGAGACAAACCTTATAACAATATAACTAATCTGGCGTCATTAGCACCAAATAAAACAACAATATAAAATGCAGGTTCTTCAAAAGATGTTACTTTATGATATGACCATGAAAAGTATATATAGCATTTTTAACCATGGTGGTTAATTTAGGACTTAATTTATATCAAATCAAGTTTTTCTAATAATGTTATTATGTAATTCTTCTTGGTTTTAGGCACAGTGGAGTCCAATTATTTGATCCACATGGATCTCTTTAGGCTTCCTTTTCCTAACTTTATGGAGCTCTGGCATGCTTGTGATTACGTGGCTGCTGCTCTGTATGATTTTGGTGTTCCCATGACCCCTGTGGATGTTGCAGCTGCTTGGGTACAATGGTAGTCTCAATAGATGGAGCTTGAGAAATAATTACTTCCCATATTTGTAATATTGACATTACTCAGCTTTGTACACATGGAAGATCTCTTCAGAAGGGCTTTTAAAATTATCTCATCATCAGCAGTCAAGACCAAGGGTATAAAAATATTCTTTTCAAAGTGTCATTTGTAATATCATTAGCATCCTTTTTCTGGATAGAATCTCATATATTCAGGTCCTATGACTTCATAATGACCAGATGGTAGATTATTCCGGTGGCCAAGGGGCATATAAGAGCCTCAGTCATAAGGAATTTTAGGCCCTTTGAAGCCTATAGAAGGGGTTTCATATCTAAAAAAATCTTTTTATTGCTATCCATGTAAATTGGGACTTATACTTCTTTCTGACTAGCTATTTCATTATCACCAATTTTATCACTATTAAATGAGGGGCTTTCAAAAGTGTTTATTCCATGTTCAAGGAATCAACCATATAGTTGTTTTTCCAACACCAAGTTTGCAATTCTTGTCCTTTGTCCAGCCAGTGTTTCATGACACAACTTTTTATGTCATTTTAACAAAAACTGAGGTTTTTGGGGCCATTGGTATACAATTACTGATTTTTTGTGTTGTGTTCGCAGTGCCCCAACTCCTTGAAATTTTTGCTTTTTCTCATTGTTAGACCACTAAATTTAGAGGAAAGCAAGTCAACAATTTTAAGGCTGAATTATAGCATGTAATATCTTGATAGCTTGGCTTTTACTATAATGGAATGTAATTGACTAAGGGAGATTCAGAGGTCCCTAGGAACATTACAAATATCCTTAGATCAAGATTAAAGGTGCAAGAGTTTAATCTTACTAGGTAATTACAGGTACTATATATATAGTTCCAGGGAAGAATTATGACTATAATAAAATGATCAAGCGCATAGCTTGTTGGAGATGGGAATATATTAGGTTGCACTATTCCAGCCTTTAATATTAAAAAGAGGGTAGAATGAGAAAGGAGGTTGTAATGTTCAAAAATTAGTGGTTCGCCAAGGGGAATGTAATTGATGGGATTAATTTAGTCATTTGTATTTTTGCTATCTTAGAATAGTATATGGGAACTTCTCTGTCATTCATAATAATAATATAATATACAATTAAGGTTTTTTTATAAAATCAGGTCTTGTGGTGAACCACATGTAGTTATATTTCTTACTTTTAGAGGAAATAGCGTAAATTTTAGATAAAATAAGAAACCAAAGATTGAGGCTTCACCTTTACTAGAACAAAACCTCAAAGAGCCCCATAAGCCTCAACTGGTGGTGTCAATTGGTTTGACTGGGGGAACATGTAGCTTAAGCTGACATTTGCCTTGGTATTATGGTTATTTGAGTTGAGATAGGCTTAGGTATTGCAGAAAATGTGGTAAGTGATTCATTTGAAATTGCATGCTGCCTGGTGATCAAATTGGAATTTGATTAAATAACTTTTAACTAGTGGACACCAACAGCAGCATGTTGAATTGGTAGTGTAGGTGGATAGTGGAGTCGTGAACCTGAAAGCTGGGGTACATGGTGCCAAGGGAGAAGAAAGTCAAGAGGTTAATGTTGAAAAAAAGCTTTTATCAAGGACTAACTAAGCTTGGCAGGCTGATATCAACACTATAAATCAGAGCAAAGGCCTTAAATGATTTTATCAGCTTTTGTGGATCTTCAGGTTATAGTTTGGCATGAAGTGTTTCAGTATCAGGGATCACACCCAAAACCACCATATTTAAGGTGGGGCAACCATAGGTCAAGGATGGTGAGTGCAAGGCACGGCATGTAATGCTGATATTAGGGACAGATCAGTGCACCGCCCCCTAGCTTCACCATAGATGAAAGGTAAACTAGTGGTGATGGAAGTGGAGAGTGGCAGCATGTCTCTTTGCAGTTAGTTTTTTATGTCAGCAGTCCAGCACAAATATCAAAGCCATTTATTAGATTGAGGCTGATTCAAACATTTGGCTAATACTATTGTAAGGGATAATCCAAAAACTAAAAGATTGATTAACTCTGATGATGAATTTCAAACCTGATATAGAGTTTGGCCACCAATGTTGTTAGGGATCATCCCCAAACTACTGAATCAAAGCCTCTTAATGTTGAGGTCAAAACCCAATCTAGATGACTAAATGTGTCATGGTTAGAAAATGACATCATAATTGGGACCAACACTAAAGAAAATGCAGCATATCAGGAGGTCAAGAAGGTGAAGCTAGAAGGCCTCCCTGACCTCAAGCATACCATAGATCAATGCTGGATTAAGGCAAAGTATGCCCAGGTTGGTCCTATGGATGTAAGAGAAGTTCAGCCTGTATAAGAGCAGGTGCATTAAAATGAACTAGCTTTGTTATGAATAAAATGGGTCGCTTCAGTTTTTGGGTGATAGGGGTCTCAAAACCCATTCAGTTTTCACACTTTCCAGCTCAGTTCAGCTGCTTTTACAATCAATCACCCGATTTCAGTCAATTACCAAATACAATGTCTTGCCCAATGGAAGCGTGCACCTATTGGCACGCCTCAGCTTAGATCCGCTTCCCTTGATTAATTTTTTGCCCAAATTCCCTTAAATTTTCTATGTTGAGACTAATCTCCCCTGTTGCTCAACTTCTCCCTTATAAGGAATCTTTGCTAAGTACACCATTTTCTACATTTATGATATCATGGTCTATCCTGTATGTGAACCTCTTTGTGGAAGTCTCACATACCATTAACCATCTAAATATATACTACCAATCTATCCACTTATGCACCGTTGGATTGCCCAGGTTCCCTCCAACCTAGGGCACCTATACCCTTCCACCCTAAGCCCCGCAGGTTTACATTCTGGTTATTTTTATCATGATAGTCATATTCGCTCTACGTTATTATAGCCCAAGCACCTTCTGCTGGGCCATAGTAACTTTAATACTTGCGACTAGTTTCCTGGTTTTGGCCCTGTGCACCATGCACCGCCATGCTGGAAACAGGAGAGTTATAGACACTCTCCTTACAAAATTCTACAATTTTGATAATATTAACTGATGCCACAGAAACCCCTAAAGAGTGAATCATTATAGATCTTATATTGGAGGCGCTTGGCAATTGTCTGAAAAGTTTAATCCTTGATTTCTTCTTGATATTGAGAAGCCAGATAGACTGTGTTAATCTAATGTTTTCTAATCCTAATAAGCTATAGCTTAAATAGCATCATAAGTATATTCGTCAAACAAGAATCTTCTCCTTCTTTGTTATTAAAGAACTTAAATAAATTAGAATCCTCAAGCCTGGGTCTTTGGAAGACCTAAACAAATTAAGGATGGTTGGACTAAAGTTCCTTCTCAACAAAACTGGTTCTTCCTGACAGGTCCTTCACAAGTTTGTGAAAAATCTTGACAACCACATTGGTGGACTGCGCTGTTGGTTTATAAACCTAGAAAGCTCCATGCCAGGGTTGGAGTACCAAATCCTTTCCATTGAGCAGTGAAAACTTGAATTTTGAGGGACAACATATAAATTAAATAGCCAAATTAGGCAATTGACCCTGACTTACGCCACTAAAATAGCATTATATGTTATATATGAGTAAGATGACCATGTTAGCAGCAATTTAAATGAATTGCATTGACAACTAGATGCCATTATGTAACATAAATCCCTCCCATAATACCAACTCTTCCCAGAACCAAGGTGCAACCTCAGTGTCTGTTCATTTGTCAGCCAACAACCCCTCTGGGTAGCCTGTTCAAGCCTTTCTACAAGGACAAGTATGTCCCTGGGGAGGGAAGCGTTTTCTTCTTTGTGTACTGCTATAAAAGTGCCATGGAGGAAGCTACTGACTAACAAAGTCTCAAGAACATAGCCAGTTGCCTCATTCTAGTAGCGCAGGGGATAATAACACCTCATTTGATGATCTGTTACACTTAGAATGGCGCAAAAGCTTCTCTACTCTGGACATTTGGAAATGATTTAACTCTTGACAACCAAAAACAGGCGTTTAGAAGTAGTCTAAAACAAGGCGAGTCTACTAATAGTTTGCCTCAGTTCTATCTTGAGGCCCAAACTTTAGTTTCATAGAATCAGATCACCTTAGACGATGTCAGCACCTGCTTTATAAGCGTTTAAGACTATGCCCAATATTCAGCTATACTTTAAGTCTATTAAGTATAACCTGACCTCGTTACTGCACCTTAAGGAAGCCCTTATAGAGGTTCCACCGGATATCCTTAAGACTGATGACCCTTCCCAATTTGCCCCTAAAGATTGATTCCCAGTTCTAGCACAGTTCCTCCAAAAGCAATTATCCTAGAAAATACTGCATTTACTGCAAACGTTATAACCGTACCATTGACAGCTGCTATTATTGCCATCAGAATAAGGCAGCAAAAGGTCAGTCAGCTTAAGGCATTAGGCTCCCTATGATGATGAACCCCACATGCCTCATCATATTAGTCCAATACCTAGCTCTTCTGGCTGCTTTGTATTAGTTGCCTCAGTTGAAGTTGAAGTGCACTTTTATTTAAACAGTATAAGCATAAACTTTTTTTATTCTATATTGGATAATTACCGCAACAAATCATTTACAGTCATCTCTGCTAGTTAAAGTTAGGTCTTAGCTGACCAAACTTTTAAGCAAATTAAGATTGCCCAAGTTTGGCCTAGATAAAAACCCCAGATAGCCTCACTTTAAATACCCTCTGACTGCCTTCTAGTAATAAATTCCCAACTTGGATCCTTGGTTGTATGAGTAGAAGTAGTGGTATATAAAGGTAAAGTTATACCCATAATTGACAATGGATCCCCAGTTAACGTTATATCCTCCTGACTAATATGAAAAAATGGCCCCTGACTTCACTACGAGGGTGAATATGAAACTTTAGGAGCTCAGTCCACTAAAGCATTTGGAGTATACTGCACTTTTCCTCTGAGGTTTGGTAAGCTTCTCATTACTGCCCCTTTTATTTCTTTAGAAAAAAACAAATAGTAATTACTCATTAGAGTCCAACTAATGAGAGAATTTAACTGTATAATTAAACACAAGGAGCAATACCTCTCTCTTCTAGATATCATATACCACTAGTGTTTGATATCCTGACCAAAAATAAGGTGCCCCAAAGAAGCGTACCTGCCTCATAGAGTATCCTACCTCTATCTGTTGGACAGAGTACCTGATTCTAGGGCTTCAAACTAAGTTGCCCAATACATTAGATGCTGTGGACAAAATTCCTCTTTACGCCCCCATCCATTATTATATCTCCATGTTTACATGCCATGGTAGACACCTGAGTTAAAGTTCACGTCCCTCATAATAGACCCTGCTTATGATAGATCCATCTCTGTTTTATTAAGAAATATAACCAAATAAAAACTACAACTCCCACAGCATGTGATCATCGCCTATGTTAATCCCTGTCTTATAGAACATATTACAGATGTAAACTCTTTCATCACTTTACAAGATTTAGGGATGATCCCCCAACGACCATCACCCTGGTCTAGAGTAAAATTGAAGACAGCCTTACTACCAATGAGCGTCAAGATGAAGAAGCCCTTCTTGAAGAAAATATAGATGTCTTTTTAAAGAGACCTGGAGACTATGGAAATTTTTCTGGGGTAGTCCACCAAGTGTAAACGGAATATCAGCCCTTCTTTAAAGCTTGAGTTTACCAAAAGACTAAAGTAGAAGAGGTTTAAGTAACACTCGAGGTAATAAAACTCTTAGAGGCTGGTCTACTGGTATCCTCCAAAAGCCTTGGGCTTCCCGCTGCTATTAATCTGCAAAAAGGATAGAGGACAATAAGTTGTCATGGACTATTGCTACTATATTCCATCACATAAAAAGATAGTTATCCCCTTTCTCGGATAGTTGGCCATTTACATTTATTATCAAGATCTAAGTATATTTTTACATTGATCTCGCCGATGGTTTCTGGCAGATCAACCTATACCCTATGTATTGCAAAAGTTGTGCCATTATCTCTAGTGAAGGGCTGTTTAAACCTACCTGGTTGCCGCAGGGCTATGCAACGCCCCTGAAACTTTTCATAGAGTGATGGATGGATTATCAAGAATTAAAACGATCCTGCATGCTAGCTTATTTTGACAATATAACCATCTTTTTGTGAATATTATCTGCCCATTTAGATTCTCTTTAGGGTGGTTTTTCAAATACTAAGACAAGCCTTACTAAAATAAAAAACCTCCAAATTTTACTTCTAACAAAAAGAAATGGATTTTTAGGACAGCAAGTAAGTCAGGAAGGAATACCCCAAAGGGAGGACAAAGTTACAGTCATCTACAAATGTCCTCAACTAAGCCACTTCATGATGTGCAGGATTTTCTAGGAATGGCCAGATATTCTCGCCAATTCATTCCTCATTTTGCAATTACATCTCAACTCTTATATTATCTGTCAAAAAAGGAATTTTCTTTCCATTGGTAAGAAAAGCGGCAGCAGTCTTTTGGTCTAATGTGTGTAGTTTAAACCCACGATCTTGTTCACATATACCCTAACTTTGACAAACCATTTTTACTGTTTACTGATGCTAGTGATATTTCACTAGGAGCTATATTATCCCAAAAAATGAAAACTTAGTGGACTATTTCATTTTTTAATAAAGCAAAAATTTTTGCTTAAGCCAAACAAAACAATAGTTTAACTGAACGAGAATTCCTGGTAGTTTTTGAAAGTCCAGGGAAATTTCCCCTTTACATAGATTGAGCGATTTTCCCATTCCCAAACAAGAAGGGTCCAAAGAGGGTGGCTGTACCCCTCATCACTCAGGGCAATCTCGCCCACGTGGTAGACAAGCGCTGGGTAACAGCACTCCCTCTTAAAATTCCTCCCCCCAGCACCCACGCTTACCTCAGCCAAACTCATCTGCCAAATTGAAGAGATCTGCGCTGAGATTATCAAAGTTAAAGTCAAAAGGTCCAAACCAACAGGAATAAAGCCTGCTGATTAGAAACATGATATTGGGAAAAAGATTATAAGAGAATTATCTTCCAGAATTGCGGACAACATTGAGCCTTCAAGTGAGATAATCGCCATTGCTAAATTCCCTTCAAAACCATCAGGGATTATCACTGATAATTTGACACCTCTAGTTCAAGAATTGGAAGTTGCACCTAACACCACTCATTTGGCTGAAAAAATGCCCCAGCAACCAGGCACGGGCATGTTGGCCATCCTGATCCTGTTTTCAACCAATTGGGACCGCCCTATATGGGGTGGCCCTGAGGAATTCCCGTTGCTCATTGGGCCAAATGCTGTCATGCCAACTGACATAAATGCAGTCAAGCATCAGTCCAGGTGTTTGTGGATGAACCAGTAGTGACTCAGCCTACTGCCAAATCCTTTGATGTCAGTTCTGAATGAAAATACTAACCCCCTCCCACAAAAATTCGCCAGGTTAGGTCAAATTGAGGGACCCAATCCCTGCTTTGACCCACTACCAATCAAACACTACGTAATCAGTTGCATTGCACTGAGAAAACTGTTGGTCAATTTCTTTTATCTATCTTTCCAATAAAAACCCTTTACCTAACTCAAGTCTTATGCTTTAAATTGCCCCGCCTTTTCCACCATTATTCCAACAAACCTCAGGGTTTATGTCCGTGTTCACCTGGTATTTTGCTAGGTGTCTATACATGATTATATTTCATGGGAATTTAATGGCAAAACTCCTTTCTAGTTCCATAACTGTCATACCAGCAGCAGTGCCACTGGCATTCAGGTTTGCCGTTTGGGTGCTTTGGCAATTAAACTGGCAGGCCAGTCTAAAAATAACTTGCTTTTTGCCTGAATAGTTTTGAAGCCACAAACACTTATGACCCTATTTATAGATGGGCCCACTTCATTATAATTACAGATTATGCCTCATTGTGATAGCTCCAGCAGATGAAAGACCCTTATGGGCGCTTGACACAATGAGTTTTATAGCTCTAAAACTACAATTTCTATATTGTCCACCACCCAGGGCCAATTTATCAAAACGTGAATTCTCTTGCCCAGCTTACCTATTTTAACCCTAACTGACCCTAAAGAATATTGACACTAAAATCTCTTAAGCCAACCTCAGCTGTGGAAAGATGAGTCCCTCATGGTCCAAAAGGAGTTAAAAAAGATTAGC
The DNA here is from genome assembly GCA_022478985.1 of Massospora cicadina. Taxonomy (NCBI): domain Eukaryota; kingdom Fungi; phylum Entomophthoromycota; class Entomophthoromycetes; order Entomophthorales; family Entomophthoraceae; genus Massospora; species Massospora cicadina. The sequence continues at coordinate 46,719 of JAKSZP010001523.1, read as the reverse complement.
ATGCATCCAAAATTGTGATGGTAACCTCTATAAGCTAGTGTTAACTCAATGTTTACCACATATTCAACCCTCTTCACGCACAAATGTTATTCTAAAAGGACATCTCCGTGTCAGCCACAGAGAAATTTGGAAAATCTATAAATGGCTCAAAACCCAGTGCTACTGGGAGGGGATGTTTCCTCAATCCTTAATGTTCTTGAGCCTTGTTTAGTGTAAAGATCAAGTTGTCTCTACTCCTCATCCCCCACAATCAGTGGTTCCTCTTGATAAACCCTTTCATACAGCAAGAATTGATGTTGTGGTCCCTCTACCATGAGCCTCAAATGGCCAACAATTATTTATATTGGCAATTGATTACTTACCAGAATGGGTTGAAGCCGTATCCCTTATTTCAGCTATGGCAAAAATTACCACCACATTTCTATACAATTAAATCATAACCTAACATAGGTGCCCTACCATATTCCTCTCTGGTAACAGTCAAAATTTTGGTCCTTGATAGTGCATTAATCAACTGAGTTAATGGGGACCACTCAAGTGTTTTTTACCCCTTAAATACTGCAATTAATGTGATTCTAGAGTGAGTACATTACATTAACCTCAACCCTCCAGAAAATGGTCTTATTTGATATCTACATTGGCCACAATAGGTACTAAGCAATTTTAACATGTTAAATTAGTTAAATCAAATTATTAAAATGTCCCTCTTTCAAGCCTTATATGGAAGGAATTACCAATTGCCTTCTAAAGTGAAGTCATGTTAGATCAGACTTCTACCAGAGCCCCTGAAGCTATTCAAAGAGTTAACACTAAAAATAATTTTGCTTCAGGCTTTAGCTTCCAAAATCTGTCTACTACCACCTCAATAGAGACCAGTTGGTTTAGTGAGAAACATGACCCTTGAATACCCTACAGCCTGGAGACTTAGCTTTTTTACCATCTCCAGATGGGTGGATGATATATAAAATTTGTTTAATCTGGTCAGGCTCCTACAAAATTATTTATAAAATGGGAAACAAAAACTCAATCGTTGAGGTTGCTCAGGAAAATTTGGTAAACTAAGTACATAATTGATAATTAAGACCCTTTACCCCGTACGCCAAGATCTAGAAGGGGTATTTTCATGTATTCCAAGCCAATCAAAAACATTTGGCTAATACCATTGTCAGGGATCATCTCAAACTAAAAGATCAATTACCTAAAACAGTGAATTTAACCTGATTAAAGGTTTAGCCAACAACATTGTCAGGGATAATCCCTGAGATACTGAATCAAATCTTACTAATGTTGGCGTCCAAACCTGATCTAGACGATCAAATGCTACAATTTTGATAAAGTAAACTGATGCCACAGAAACCCAAAGAGCAAATAAGTATAGACCTTGGCTTAGTGGTGCTTGGCAATTGTCCTCAAAGTTTAATCCCTGATTACCTCTAAATATTAAAATCTAAATAAACTGGGTTACTTTTCTGTCTGCCAAATTTTATTCAGTTATAGCTATTATATAGCGTATTATAAGTATATTTGTCAACTAAGGGGTTTTCCCTTAGTTGAATATAAAACTTTGATAAATTAGAATCCTTACGTCTGGGTCTTTGAAAGACCTAAACAAATTAAAGGATGGTTGTATTAAATCCCCCATCCTGATAGCCATTTTTGATATGGGTCATGGTGGTCCAATTAATCTGATTAAGCAAAAAACTAAAGTACTAGTAGGACTAAAATAGAGTAAAATATCATAAAGTATTCTATAAAATTGTTCAACATAAATTGGTGAAGAATTTAAATTGATTGTGAAGGCATTTTTCTTAGTGTGTCATGGAAAACTGATGGTATAGCATAAGGCTTTAGTAGAATTATAATCATTTAACCAAATTATTGTGTTAATGACAATTGGTAATTAAATTTATGTCCCAGCATAGGCATTTGATTGTTTTTTCACCAAAAACTATTAAAGTGTGGAGAAAGATGGTTCAACTTTTGAAAGTTGTAAAGTCCTTAGAGAGGGAATGGAGCTTAGTACAGGGACCATCTAGTACTAAAAAAAGGAATGGAGCTTAGTACATATTTATTTTCTTGGCATGTTCAGTCTAAAGAACTGGAATAGTTGAGGGCCTCAGTAAGGCCTCTAGGGTAAAATAATTGGAGGCGCAATCATTTGAAGGCAGGTCTTCAAAGTTCATGGTGTTGGACAGGACTTCTAACTTTTATAAGTAAAAAAACTAGTAAATAATTAAAAGTATACATATCTTCAATGTAAAAGTAGTTTATTTAAGAATCTTTAGCACTATATATTGTTCTAAGATTAAACAAAGATTGTTATGAAATAAAGAGAGGGGATAAGTTGATTGATATAACAGATAAAATCCAGGTATAGTTTAGATATACAGGAATATAACATAATTTTATTGTTTTTTTATTATACCCAGTGTTGCCTTAGTCTGTCTGATGATTAGAAGGATAATAATCAAACAGCATTTCAGTGTACTTTATGAGGCCAGTAGTGCACCACCTGAGTATAATGGGACTCAAAAAAATCAATAAAGCTGATATAAATTGTATATTGCTAATAGAAATACTTTGGCGACTCTGAGAGGTATTTTTAATTTGAATTTAGTCATTCAATATTAATCAATTTATGGGTTGAGAATGATATTGCTCCAGTGCATCAGTAGGTGGAGCACTGAGAAGGCGATTCATCCCACATTTATTGAGTTGTGAATTTGGAGATATTAATAATTTGATGCTATGTCATTAGTGTTAATACTTTTTACCTTAAGCCCAATTAAGTAAAAATCAATATAATACCATTAGTAAATATAGGTCGATATTGCCCAATTAATGAATGAAAAAGAAGCCCAAGGTGTCATGAGTTGTGCTGATAAAATAAAAATTGAGCAGCCATTCCAGGTGAGTAACCTCCCAAAACAGCACCAGAATACAAAAGGTACAGCTGTACAAGAGTTTTCCTGGCTGATGAGGAAAGGAGGCCACTATGGGCCGCGCCTTCCAGGTACTAAAAACCATAGATGGTAATAGATATTGGGAATATTTTTAATTAAATTTAAATAGGATTTTAAATGTTTTATTCAAAATAAGTGTAAATAAAAAAAATAGATTAACATCAAAACAAGTTGGGTACTGCTTCATTATAAACCACTCAGGAACTAAGTTGGTGGTCATCATAGTCAGCAAAATCCTAATATAATGTGATCTGATAATAAACTCACTAACTATTATTTTAATAATATTTGTAACAAACATGGTTACAAAGACCTTGATTGCCATAATGATGCATTCAAACTTACACCAGAAGAGGTTGCCTTGATCAAGCAGCGGAATAGGCTGATATTGGGTTGTCAGCCATCAAACTTGGATTAATTGCTTTAAACTTCAACAAAAGGGCCTGGCAGTGCTTGGTTGAATAGCCCATTTTGGGTGGAGGTTTGATGTGGTGCCAATAAACTGTCAGACTCTAGCCACCTGTCTGGACCTAGGGATTACACACTTACAGGCGTTGCACACTTACAGGCGTCTTTACTGGTGACCACAACCAGATCAAGGTGCAACGAGATTGGCAGGACCATCAATACCTCAAATGACCTCACACATATGAGCCATATGTTTGCAACTTACGGCACCTGGTTGGTAAGGGCTCAATGTCCATGTGATTATGAGCGTATTGCTGACCAAACTGGGACATAAACTGAGCAAAATAATACTTTATAACTTAAAATAAAGATCAACAAAAATGGTCATTTATTAAAGATTGGACTATCTGGTGATGAAGCCCACAAATGGTGGGAATGTAGGATGGGGCAACCTGAAACAATGTATAATTCAAACTTGGGAGAGTTGGAATAGGCTACACCAGGGTATAAACCTGACCATAGAGTCAAAACTAAGAAATAATTTAGGCGTGAAAATGGGTATTTTCATGTTGTACCAGTGGGATCAAGACCTATTTCCATAATTTTCATGATAATAAATATGAAATTATAATTATAAACCGCAGAAGAATTTATTTGAACCGTTGGTCTGCTACCATCATTCCTATATCTTGTTCTATAGGATTTGATAAATGGAATTCATTCCAATGCAATACCCCTCATTAAGGGAAACCCCCTCAAGCTTCCCCAAGCTTAGGTGATGAAGAAGGAAATCCTCTGATGGGCGCTCTTTCTTGCAATGGGAGGGAAGGAGGATTCTGACCAGAAAGCAAAGGGTCACAGAAAGTGTCAACACTCCCCTTGGAGGTCCAATGCGCGCAAAGAGGCCTCAACCGCCAATGGTCCAATTGACGCCCCTGATCTACCCCTCCACCATCAGAGGTCCAAAAAACTGATGAAGAAGGAGATGGGGTTAGTTTTGTTTAGACGATGGTCATCCCCATATCTTGCGAGCTAATAGGAACAACAGCTTGCCAAGGAAAAGTAAATTTGGAATAATTTAACAAACAAGGTTCTAAAGACATTTTATTTGTCATCATGATACATATAACCTTACTCCTGAAGAGATTTGCCTCAATCTTGCAGCAGAATAGGTTAATATTATGTTTTAGCCAACAAATTTTGGATTAATTGCACTACACTTCAACAAAAGGGCCTGACAGCGACTTGAGTAAGTAGCCCATTTTGGGCGGAGGTTCAATGTGGCGGCCAATACTCTGCTAGCCTCTAGCCATCTGTCTAGACTCAGAAAGTACGCACTTACTAGCATTGCGCACTTACAGGCGTCTCCAAAGATGACCACAACCAGGTCGAGGTGCTGTGAGATTGGCAGGCCCATCAATACCTTAAAATGACCTCACACCTCCTGAGGCCATGAGTTCATGGCTCACAGCACCTGGTTGGTGAGGGTTCAATGTCCGTGAAATTCTTAGAGGATTGCTGACCAACCTGGGATATAAATTTCATTAACTGAATATTGTATAACTTAATTAAAGATCAAGCAAAGATGGTCGTTTATTTGAGATTGGTCTATCTGGCGATATAGCCCACAAATAGTGGGAATGCAGGATGGGGCAACACACAAGATAAACTTTAACTTGGAGAAGTTGGTATAGTATGCACCAGAATATAAACCTGACTGTCATGTCAAAACTATGAAATAAATTATGCGGGAAAACTGGACAATTCTCTCGTATACTGGTGGGATTGAGTGCTAATTTTCATAATTTGAATGATAATAAATATGAAATTATAATTATAAACCGCGGCAGAATTGATTTAAACCCTCAGTCTGCTACCACCATTTTAATATCTCAATTTATAGAAATTGATAAACGGAATTTGTTCCATTACACTATACCTCATTAGATAAATCATCATCTCTGTAGTTACCTTAACCCCAATGTGGAGATCCGCCCAGTTTACAGCGTTGGGAGTACCCTCTTTAGGGGTTATATCCTTCTTTTCAGTGGTGAGTGCTGGACAAGATTGGTAAAAATGCTTAGGTTGATGGCACTTATTGCAGGTTAACTCTCAATGAGGCAAGCGCTCAAGTGGTTTGGAACTCTATTCCTTTGGTTTGTCGCCCTTATCATTAGTGACGTAGACAGCTTTTCTAACTAATCAATGGGGTGTTCCTATGGCCATGCGTTCAGTTTTATATGTCCATTGTACGTTGAGTAAAGCTTCCTTAAGCGCCTCTAAGGACATCACGCTCTTTAACCATTAGAGTCATATTCATCTTTAAGTTGAGATACATCTCAAATGAATTCAGCAGAACGTGTTTTGCGGTATCTAAATCCATGGTTCTTGTAATCCACAGTTGTTGAGCCTTGATATAGTAGCAGAGGCGTAGTTCAATACTGACTTATTTTTGCCCATTTTCATAAGGAAAATTTTGCTTCATATTTTAAAGTCTTGTTTACTACCAAACTCTGAAAGTAGGATGCTTTTCACTTCAGTCCAAGATTGTTCAGGCCGTAGCTTGTGCTAAGGATCTCCTGTGCCTTATAACTCATACATCCTTTAATATGATGAGCCTTTTGACGATCACTAATGCCATCAATGCTGCTCTAATACATCTAGAAGAAACAGTAATTGTTCCTTCTCCAGGTGTATAAATGGTCTTGAAGCATATTTTATAATTTGGAATCTTCTTCAACAGGATCAACGTGCACCATAGTTGGTTGTGTGGTAATCCTGACTGGTTGTGGGACAGTCTGTTGAGAGAGCCATACAGGTAACTCCGATTAAGTTACTATTAAGTTGAGGTAGGTTCTTATATAGTATGAAGTTGTGCCTTCAATCCATATATACTCACATCCATAGCAAAAAGCTTATTATTGTTCTGTTTTCAAGTGCTCTCCATAATTGTCAAAATGCAGATTTTTCCCAATACTCTTTTTGGGTTAAAATTTAATCCTCCAGATTCTTAAAGGTAATTTCCAGTTTTATTATAGGCGAAGGTCCTCTCACAATAGGCATAAAGGCAATTAGTGCTCTTCTTGTAGTCTTCTTGATGCGCTTAAGCTGGTTACATAGATCATTATTTTCTAATCCAAGGGTACAGAGTCATATGTATTGTGTCCCCCTCACTCACCAAGAACTCAGAGTAATCCTCTCCATGGTGTATTTTCCATATCCACTTCACCTTTAAACTGCTCATGAAAACTTTCATGATCTTCATTAGAACCTGATGATGCCGCCCCTGTAGTGGGTACTAAAGTCAGCTTGCTGATATCAGATTGCTTAACATGTGAGGCCAACTCGCTGCTCAGGGTGTCTACTCCGCGCAGATTAGGCACCAGGAAACATTCACTTAGCTACAAAGATCTTCACAGAGAAAATTCTTCTCTGATGCTACACATTGTAGCCTCAATCTCCTTGGTAAACTTTCTGCACTCTTATGAGAATCTCCTCTTAAACTCTTTGACATGTTTGGTATACGTTGGTCATTGAGACTCAACGGAAGTCACTATAACATCTCCCTTGGCAGCTTGGTTCTAAGGTATCTGAAATATAGATTGTCTTGTTCAAACAGATAAGAGCTCAAAATGTTATTGTATTCTACTCAATCTCTAATCCAAGAATGGATACTCACAATTAGTTCACTTAAACCATATTAAAGTGAAATAAAAGGATAAAACTGAGATTTTGTGGTAAAGGTTTATATTAAAATAAAACAAATTAATATACACTTCTGGTGAAAATTCAAGAAATAATATGAATAATTATTTCTAAAATAATTGGGAATTTGGGTAGCAATATTGGATTACTCAAGATCCCCTAGTTAGACGACGTCTAACTGCCACTTTTAACGCTTTTTCCATTTGTCTTGATCCTGTATTGGCAAGCTCCTTTTCATGGTGAATACCCTTAAACCTGGATGAGCAGGGGTCCTTCCATCTGTCCCCACTTCTGGGTTGTAGGTGGTATCCTCTTTTTAAGTTATACTTAAGTATCTGATTTGGTAGTATGATCATTAACATCCGTTTCTTGCAATGACACTCCTTTAATGTGCATTGCATCATGTTTTTGAGAAATTATTTAAAAATATTGTTGTCCAGATTTGGTAATATTCACTTGAGAGACTTGCTTATTCCCATCAGTATAATTCATACAAATTATCATTTTGTCATTAGTGAGTTGTAAAATTACTTCAGCCCCCAAAGGTATATAAGTGGGTCAATTTTCATAGCAATTTTAGGTAACATCATTGTCTTCATTAAGTAAATTGGCTGAATCGTCATCATAAAATTATTTATCTTGATGTCACTCTGTTTGTGGGTAAATTTATTGCCTTGCCTAGATAAATAAAAGGAGCTTGTTTTCACCATGCACAGCTGGCAAGTTGCCACCAATTTTTCCAGTTTGGGGTTAATTTTGATCATTCCACCAGACAAGGAATTATCCGCTGGTTCATTTGCATCCTCATCTGTGACAATTAGTATATTTAAATTTAAGTGGGGAAGGCCGACCAAGGGACGGACACTTACAAATGTGACTCAGGAAAGATAAACTTAGTACCAGGGGGCACCCCAGAGAAGCGATGCTGTCTCTTGTTGCCAGCGGGAACGCCACTTATGGGGAGGGGGAGGGAACGTGTGAAGGGGCCGTAGCCACTATTGAGCACGTGTGGAGGAAGGGGTCTGATTTGATGAACCATATTGGAAACCAGGAGGAGACCAGCTGTCAGCGACGTGGTGGGAGATATCCAAACATCCACGCTTGAAAGTGGTCCACCAAATGAGACTGAATCTGTGGACAGCTTCTGGGAGGGTGGGGATGGAGCCAGCGATGGCATCCAAGACAATCGTGTGGATAGTCCACATGGCGATTGCAACCACCAGAGCACGGAGGGAGGGTGGAAGGGGGGAGGTCATTAATGAAGCAAACATATCTCTTGACAGACTGAAGGGATGCGTTTGATCCTGGCCTAGCAGACGTTGGACTTTGCGCCATATCACTTTAAAGGTGGGGCACTTCTCCAGGCGGTGGAACAGCGTTCCATACTGGCCACACACGACACAGGATGAGTGTAAAGCGTTAGAGCGCTCAGCTGTACGATACACCCGCCTCAGGCAGCGCCACACATGGGAGCGGACTTGAGGCTGCAACAGAGGATGGTGTGCGTATTTCCAGATAGTCTTTTGGGTCTCAGTGGAATAAGGGATGTCCATCATGTCCAGGTAGTCCACCCTGGATAGGACTTGGGGTCGAATGGGGATCACGCCATCATGGATGGGTAGCCCCTGTACCTCTTGTGTGAACTGAGGAGAGGGGCGGCCTCTTTGGGTTGTATGTCCACTAATACAAATTCTCCACTCTGCGCTTCGCATGGAGAGTAGGATTCGTTTGTAGTGGGTTTTATTCCCGTGAGGACCTGTGGCCAATGTGTGTGATGCGAGGTATTTCATCAGGGAGTGGGGGTTTGATGGATTGTTGAGGCTCAAGGCTTGGGAGAAGTTGGAGCAGGCCGCGCGGGACCAGTGTTGGGATGGGAGTGTAGGAGCGGTGACAGCCGCGATCCAGGTGCCCAGGATCTTGGCAGCATGGGCTTTGAAGTCAAGCAGGCCCATGCCACCTTGATGATGAGGGCCAAACATGACCTCTAGCCATATTGGTGGAGGGCGGCCTGACCAAAGCCATCCTTGCAGCAAAGCATACAGGGATTTGAAGAAGCTTGGGGAGAAGAGGATGGCGTGGGCTCCAAACCAGACTTTGGATAGGAGCATAGAGTTGGCAAGAACAACCCTGCCATTGAGGGTAGTAGGGTGGGCTCTGAGAGAGGCGATTCGCTTTGTCACGTTGTCCAGTATATGGCACTTTAATACTGCTGACGCATATCCGCCTGCCTCCATCCGCACGCCCAGATGGCGCACCAGTCCTATGGTAGGACGTGGCACGAAGGAAAGCACCAGTGGAGCGGTGTGTGTTGAGTTAGTAAGGCGTGGATGTGGGCGAGCAGATGGGCCGGGTTGGGAACTACTTGCTGGGGCCCAGCAGTTCTGAAACTGACCAAGGAAGATGATTTCGGTTTTGGAGGCGTTCAGTGCCGCGTTGCTTACCTGGGAATATTCCTGGATGAGGGCTTCAAGCGCGCGTGCATCTTTGTTATTAGACACCCCCACCATGCAATCATCTGCAAATGCCATCATCTTGACTGGGGTTTGGCCTGGCACATGGACCCCAGTGAGGTGGGCATTCACATTTCGCAGTAGTGGGTCAAGGCTGAAGTTGTATAAGAGTGGGCTGAGGGGGTCCCCTTGTCGCAGGCCCCTTTGAAGGCGGACTACTTCTGTTAGGAAGCCTGGGCCATGCACTGCCATTGTTGCAGAATCCGTGAGCAGCATCACCCAGTTTATGAAGCGGGGGGGTAGGCGGAATTGATGGAGGCAGGCCCTAAGGTATTCCCAGTTTACTCTATCATAGGCCTTTTGTTGGTCCAAGAATACAAGTGCCCCAGAGGCTGTGGACTGACACACATTAGCCACAGAGTGCACGTTATCCCAAATTGACCTTCTGGGGATGAAACTGAATTGTTCTGGGGAGATGATGGCAGATGCTACAGTCCCTAAACAGTTAGCCATGATTTTTGTTAAAATTTTGGTGTCTGTGTTTGTTAGAGAAATGGGGCGCCAGTTGGCTAAGTCAAGCTTATCCCCTTTCTTGCTGAGTGTGACAGTAAAAGCCTCTTGTCCTCCTGGTAGGAGGCGTGTTTCCAACAGGCTTTGGTTGAGTGAGGCTAGCAGCAATGGGGATATATATTTGAAATATTTTTTGTAGAACTCATATGGAATGCCATCTGGGCCTGGGCATTTTTGGTTTGGCGCACCGCGAATGGCTGTCCATAATTAATTTGGAGTAATTAAATTTATTATTTCTGGATACTGGAAAATGGTGCGGATATGATCTCAGTCAAGAAATTCTGCCATTTCGGCCAGCTGAATTGGTTTGGCTCAGTATAACTCAGAGTAATATCTTTGCATTTCAATTGCCACTTCAGCTGGTGTGTCCACAATGGAATTATCCAATCTTTGCACCTGTGTGCAGGCCATGTTCTGGCGTAGTGCGAAATTTTTTTTAAAGAAGTATGCGGTGCACTTGTCGCCTTTAGTGATGCGTGTGGCCCTGTATTAGACACAAACCCAATGTTTGTGTTGCCTTTTGAGTGCGTTGTGGTGGGTGGCTGCCTCCGCCCACTTCCAGCCCTATGCAGGGCTGTATCCTGTGGCTGGAATGTTGGACTCCAAGTGGGCCAATTCTGCCAGCGTGCGTGAGATAACCGCTGATGTGGCTCATGAGCATCTGGAGGAGAGATGGCGATAGTGGCGGATGGTGTCCTCTTTAAAAGTTGCCCATGTGGAAATGGGGTCCGCACAAAATGGTGCAACAAACGATTTTGCCAAAGTTGCCTCTTCCACCCACGTGGAAAATCCTGGCGACATGAGCTCGGGGGGGCGGATTTTTCACCAATGTGGGGCCTTTGCAACTGTGACAGGTAAGTGGTATGTTATCAAGACCAGTCGGTGGTTGGAGAATTCCATTTTCGTTGTTTTGAAGTGGGAGATGTGGGGTTGGAATTTAGCCGGCGTTAGAATAAGGTCAATGTAGGTCATGGACCTTAATTGGCTGTTGTGGACGTGGGGATGCATCATGTTTTCGAGCAGTGGGGCATGTCATGGCAGTGCATCCATTAACCCAAGGGTGGCTTTTAGAACGCGTAGTTCTATGTGACCCTGTGAGGCGTGGGGTGAGGGCGGCCACCAGTCCATTGGTGAGGTTAGCCAACAGTTCATGTCGCCAACTAGGAAAGAATTGGGGGGTAGCGGGAGGGATTTGACCAACGAGAAAAATTCCCAATGCTCATGTGCACCGTTTGGGGCATAGATGTTGACGATTGTGTGCACAATGTCAGCCCACGAGAAGGTGACAATGAGCACTCAGCCATTTAGGAATGTTTCTGAGGATGTGAATTTGAAAAAATTATTTTTCCAAATTAGCACCCCACAGTGCTTCGACCAAAAGGATAGGGATGGTAGGAGCATTGTTTTCCAAGCTTCCTTGGAACCTTGTGGACAGTGGGACTCCTGGATGGCCAGGATATCCACGGGTAAATTGTTTTGTAAAAAACTCAGTTTCCTAGCCCGGGATGGGGAGGCCTTGAGTCCAGCAATATTCAGCATCCCTAGAGTGAAGGTTTCCCCCATCGCACCTTAGGTGTGAGGGGTGGGCCCCTGGGCCCACCAGCCTCTTCAAGGTCCCCATGGGCTTTCACAGCAGCACGTGTGTTAGCAGCAACGCTATCAGGGTTTTTGTTAATTTTTGTGGAAAGAGTCGCGTTGGCTTTAGCCTTCAATTTTGTTTTCCCAACATCAGACGAATTTTTTGCGGTGCGGATAAGTTTGGTGCACCATCGAGCGGGGCAAAAAAATTCTTTCAGTTGGGATAGGTCCCAAGTCAGTTTCAACTGGAGCTTGGGTGCAGCAATTGGGTAAGATCAAATCTCCCATCAGATCCTCAGATTGAGTGGCCCACTCAGCATGGGCCTCCCAATCTGATTGGGTAAAGGATTCCCAAGTTGCTTCCACCGCGAAGGTTTCAATGTCCTCCTGGTGTTGGGAGTGTAGGATGGTGGTGGTGGCCTTAGCCGCTTCCTTGGCCACAGCCCTACGGGCCTGCTTGGCCTTCTTCCGCTCCTGCAGGGAGATGGGCTTTACCAATAGGTAGCAGCCTTGTGCTCCCCATGGGAAAGCCTCCTTAGTGCTTGCGGTTGGTTTGTAGTGCACCTCTCCGCTGGCCATGGCCGCCAAGGGGTGCTCTTGAAATGTGACGCTCTCCTTGATGGGGCATGCGTGCGCCTTATGGCTGAATGTGCCACAGTGGGTGCAAATGGGGGGCGCGCTGTCCACGGTTACCCAGAATGGGTGGGTGGTATGCCCTGCGATATCAATAAAGGTGGAGTGCAGGATCTGGGTTAGGTCCTTCACAATCTCCTCAGTTGGGGTCAGAACTGTGATGGCTTTGCCAGTGCACAGGTGTGGCATCAGCGTGAAACATTGCATTTTGAAAGATTGTATCTAACCATATATGGAGAGACCATCTTTCAGGTGTTGCTCCTAAAATGTCACGTTTTACCGTAGTAGGCAAAAAGTCAAATGTGAGGAAAATTTGGTTTGATTTTGTCCATCTGGTGCATTTGGTTTTGATGACCCATTGCCCTTCAGGGAGGTTGACCACTATGCACACCGCTGCAGCCTCATCTGCTGCTATTTTGCTTTTGAAACCTAGGTCCAGCCAACCGCGTGACATGGAGTGAGGTGCAATGTACACCGCGGTCAGGAAAATTTTGTGTACATCTTCACAAAATTTTTCCCATAAGGCCGTTTTTTGGATGTCCAGATACACATGGACTCCAAATTTCACCGACAAAAGTGGCTGGGAGTGTGGCGTATTGATGTACTGGTTACAACGTGCTTGCCACACGAGTATCTCCAGGGAAATTGTGACCGCCAGTTTTTTGAGATTTTTTTTTATTCCGCCGGATTCTCTGGGGCGTTTTTGAACGTTAGAGGCCGCAGGCCTTCCACCTGCTCCTCTTGCCTTGCTTGCCCAACTGCTCCCAGACATGGGCGCAGACTAATCTTCTCTGTGAGATTATCTAACTAGATTTAGTCTTGAATTGAATAGGTTGCAAAAGTGTTTGCAACGAGAAAGAAAGGTTTTATGACAATTAGTATAATTGAGACTAATCTGGTGAACATAACTACACTTTTACAATGAAATAGATATTTCTTCATTAAAAATTCCTTTAGAATAGCCATATAATATGATAAAATAATTTTTTATGAGGCGCACTGACTAGTACCCTGTCAAAATTCATGATGAGGAGTAAATTGATCTAACTATGGCTTACTCAAGCTTCAATATCAGATAAGGGGTGAATTTCTAAATCAATACCCGAGTATATGTCAATTTTTAAGGTAAAGATTACCACCCATTTCTCACATCAACCAATAGAATCAGAATTCCATCTTTTTTAATTATATAAAAAAAATTTTATAGCACAAGGTTCCAAAATAGAGTCACCTCAAAAAAATTTACACCCAGAATTACCAAAATCATATTGATAATATATGTTTTAAAACAGCCAAAAAAGAAGCAGGTAATTCTTGGTCAAATTTTAAATCACAAATACAAAAGTTAAAAGTGAGGAAGGAGAAGAGGAACTTTCATTAAAAAAGAGTAAAGATCATATGCATGGTAAAAAAGATACCCTAAACGCCAAGGATTGTGAATAGTATAAAAAAATACAGCTTTCAAGTACAATTAGACAAATTCCTACAAAAATATCCTTTTCTATACGTTTATATAGAGAATTGTTTTAAAGTTGAATATTTGCAGAATAATGCCAATAGTAACCACAGATGACCCCCACAAACATTATTGGTGTAAAATTAGTATATACTAACATTACCCAAGTGTAATAAGGCTTCTCAAAGGCCTAATTGCCAGAAAAAACAATAAACCAGCCAAAAAAGACTTAATATAACCAATCAGCGGAAAGATAAGTGCTTATCACAATGGTTTGGTCAGTGTTGGTGGTTGAAGTACCACTGCTGGAGGTGTGATAAGCTCCCAATGCTCGCCAGCCTCTGATTGCCTGGAAGAAATAACATTTGCTATGCTCATCTTGCAATCACAACATCAGGTTGAGGTGTGGCGAGGAAGCAATACTTTCTAGCCTCTGTCACCTGTGCAAAAGACACTTGTGGCTTGATCAAAGCTTCTTGCATTAGGTCAAGGTGTGGTAGGGCGCTTAAACCACAGCTGGCGTCTTGTCACCTGTGGTGGCCTTCATCTTGGCACTTGGTTGGTCATCAGGATCTGGCAACACTAAGGAAATCATAGGTGTCAGACAATTGCAAGTCCAATATTGTGAGAAGAGCGTTTTGGACGAAATGATGATAAAATCAGCCAAAAGTCCCTGGCCAAATTGTAGTGGAACCTTCAAATTGGGGAAGTGATTTCACCAATAATAATAAGACTTGGCCAAATAGCTTGAGTTTGGGCAACCAGAATATTCTGAATCATTGGCGTAATCAAGGGAGCTCTTCCAAGGTCCATCCCTGCAATATCACAAATATAGTTCAAGCCTCACTGTGGAGACCAGCCCCTTTTATAGGGTTTGAGGGGGTCCCAAAAGGTGCAGATATTTTCTCACATGGTGATTGGCTCAAGTACATTAAAACATTACCTCACAGACTTGTACTACCCACTCTTGACCTTCCATAAGCCCTTCCAATAAAGTGAGGTGAGATTTGAGAGCTCTAATTGGTCAAACAACCATATTTCCTAACTTGGCTCAAACCTAATAATGAATTCAATGCATATTGCACTTTAATCCTGAGGTGAGTTTATTTAATAAGCTTGACATCATAAGAGGGTTTGTTTTCTACCCATCCAATATCACTAATAAAACATATAAAACTTAAATCCCTGTTTTCTTACTATATATAATTTATTCCATTTTTATTACTTTGGTGGTACTAAAATCCCCCTTTTTTACTATAGCAACTAAGAGTTTTATACTTCAGTTTCTGATGATTGTTGAATCCTGTGCAAACTAGCATTAGTGAGCGTTAACCCCCATTAGTAATTTGACAATAGGATATTATAACACATATAATTTAAAATAAATTAAACATTAATCTGAACCAAATTTAAATTAAATAAATATTTCTTCTGCGAAATTAATTTCTATTTAGAGCTCTATGTGATATTAAAAGACCAAACAGGGCGCAATGAAATTGCACCTAAATTTAGGGGGAACCAGTAAGTTTATTTATTGAAATTTATAGGCGTTAGAGCCTAATTAATCCATCATTGGCGGCAAGTTGAGAGCCTAAAATCCCAATATTTTATCTTTTTAATTTAATTTATTTAATTATGCTTCACTAATTGAAACTTGTTAAGCAACCATTGATACATATAAACCCTATTATCCCAATTTTATAGGGATAAATTGTGCAAACTAAGCTTTTCTTTACTGTAAGCATCACTTTTATAAACTAGTGATTAAATAAATTCAACTAATTAAGCTTGTCTTTATTGAAATAACCAATCAATAATGAGTATGCGTCTAAATCAACCAATCAGACGCTCTATTTCAGCTGCACTGATGGGGGGCAGCTAGGCCAGAAGGCCCAGCTGCTCAACTTCAACCGCAGTGCAAAAAAGGAACCATATATCCCATCTACTGAATAGGTGAAGATAGTCCAAGACCTTCACATGACAGGCAATATCAGCCATGCTTTCCTCAAGTTCTCTCGTGAGTTTAGTGTGCATCACCTTTAGCATAAAATAAAACCAAAAGTTAGAATCAGTAATTTAAGCAATCCCTAACCTTTTATCTGACGCAGTGAGCATCACCTTCAAATATACCACTGGAAACCTGTATTTGGGATTTCAAAATACTAAAGAGGCAGATGGCGGCCACTCAGCCTTTTGTTGTACCATATACTAATCTTTGAGTTTTATAAAAGCCCCAAGGGGCTCATAGTGCATGAAACTATTGTGGGATGGAGGGCTGAAGTACTTCCCCCACCACACTAGGGCTGCAAGCACATAAGAACCACTAAATGTGGACCCAATTAAAATTGGGAGTAGCTCACGCTACCCCCTAAACTGACATATGCCTGCCCTGTTTAAGTACTGGGCAGCTCATCTGCAACAGCCAGGATAGCGAATTGCCTCTAATCCCCCTTGTGGGGGACAAGACCCAATGATCCCCAGGTTTAAGGCCCCTGAGGGGAGAAGCTGAAGCCCTCCCCTCTGTCATCTGCTTTTAGTGGAGTTGTGCTCTCCGGCCCCTTTTTGCCCAGAAAGGCTTGGAGTCCTTTCAGATCAAATGTAATTTTCTTGCATAATCATTTTTGTCGCTAGCTAGTTCATGCTTACCATACTGTCAGCTAGTCAAGCTTCAGGCCAACTTAGCAAACCGTGGCATTTAATGTAGGCAGGTGCACCAAAGAGCAGCCAACCAGTATCGCCCCTCCCTTGACCTGAGGTCAGCACCTGTGCAACCTCAGCCTGTGGGGAGGCCGTTTGACAGGCGCCACGCATGACTTGTACCTCCCTTCCTGCTCGTATTCTCTCCTCAGGGAGTTGTAGACACCCATGAGAACAGGTCAGCACAGTCATCACTACCATCTCACACCTCTTTCAGAACACTACAGGACCCAGCTAACATACCACTCTGGGTTCTGGTGTTATTTACTCACCTGTGTTTCTATGGGCTTTCCCCAGTTGCGCCATGCAGAGGCCTCAGCTTACCCCTAACTAGCTCACCACCATATACTAATCTTTATCAAGATAAATAGCCAGAACAAGTCACATCCAACATACCTATGACATGCACCCTTTTCTTGGATTATGAAAACATATCTGTGGTGCCTAAAATTTTTTTTACCACAGTATGCTGAGACTTCCTGAAAAAGTCACTCAAGGAAGGGCTAAGCACCTATGGAACTATAGTTCACTTTGAGGTAGAAACACCGCCTTTTCCCATACTTAGCAACAGACAAGGATGTGGCTTTAATACGCCTTGGAATGGACACTATGGGAGATAACACTGCAATTCCACAAAAGAACTTCATTTTCCACCTGATGGCAACCAGTTACGCCCATTCAATGTTCGTCCTAAAAAGTATCCTCCCATTTGCTCCAGTTGCAACAAAGTAGAACACAAGAACAACGCCTGCCCTAAAACATGGGAAGGCCGCCATTACATGGAGATGGAGGCACCCAGCCAAACCCAGATGCCAGCGATGCTTTGACAGCCATCCAGTATGGATCATGGGCAAGGTATGAGGTAGTCAAGCCTGTAACACATGAACAACGCAAGGAGGCTAAAAAAGCAAGGAGAACTTCTGAAAGAGCCGAGAAAATCCGTGAGAAATTGAAAAGGAATGTTATAATTTTTGGGTGATATACTTGCTTTACGCTGGAAGGGTTTTGCACAGGGTCAAGCTCATTGAGCAATATGATGGATGATATGGAGATTGCTTGTACTCCAAACACACTTAATAAATATAAGAGAACATGGAGCAATTGCTCCATTGACACTTCTTTAGTAATTTCGGAATAACAGCAGATACTCTCTTCTTCAGACTTCCCTTCTTTACTGGTAATCCCCCTCATTCAATCTTCTCATCTCGCTTATATATTAGTGACTTCTGTCAATACCAACACTTTTTCTTAGACTATTCATTTCCGCCATATTCTCATTGGATATGGCAGCGTCTACTATTCTTTAAATTCACTATCACCTTAGTCTGAGGCGATCTGCTAATTTTTTCATCATACGTCAACATCACCTTATCACCTTATTGAAGGCAATAAACTATATTTGTCTGAAGCTCAGTATTACCCTATTGCCTTATGTCCTGGAGATCTCATCAATATTTTTATACTACTTGGTTCAGCCAATATCACCTATTCCACCGTAACTAGTTAGGGATTATAATCCAGTCATATCAGAATTTCAACGTTACCCCCCTTGACTGGATGATAAATCTACTATTGTTTATACACTTGAAGAGACTTCATGTGCACTCTATTAATGATCTGACCTCAAGTGGGGTCCTTGATAGTATAGGCATCAAAACCTGTTTTTTTGATTATTTTAAATGGAACAATCCAGATGCTATCCAATTTGTGCTTTTGACCAAAACTGTGTTGGTCATGGAATAGAACCATGTCCCCATATTTAGACTGAGCTATCCCACTATGCTATTCCTGGCTTGAAGCCTGATTCTTTATCTTCTTGGCTAAGCTGAACGAGTACGCTATGGTTTGCAGCTTGATTAGCATATTTTTTAGGTTGGGCAAGTAGCATTGAGGATCTATTCCACCGGTATCTTCCATGCAGGCATAGAGTAGTGCAGGTAGATCTGGGTGCCATCCATATAGTAACCGGAAAGGTCTCTTCCCCATTGACAAATGATAGCTGATGTTGCAGGCAAAGACAGCGGTGGAAAGGAGGTTACTCCAATCAGAGGGTCTATCCATACCAGCTTCCATAGTATATTCACCAGTGTCCCATTGACCCATTTGACCATACCATTTGATTCTGGATGATATGGTGTCATTAAAACCATGCGGATGGCCATTAATTCATTAAACCTAGGTAAAATGTGAGAGGTGAAGTTAGTCCCATTATCAGTAAGGATGAACTGAGGACAGCCATGTTGCTGAATTATACATTTTAACACAAACTTAGTCACTGTGACCGCCCCCAGATCGTGTATTGCCTGTGCCTCAACCCACCTGGTCAAGTGGTCAATTACCACCAGAATATACTTGGACCAGTTTGCTCCAGTTGGCAGGGGCCCCATGGCATCAATAGAAACTGTATGCCAAGCAAAGTGATGTTTCACTAACTGGTATAAAGTCTTTTGGCAGAATGTCTTCTCTACTTAGCACTAGTGACAGTTGGAAATTTTTCATGAACGTCAAAAGCATGCTTTCCTAGTAGTACCGGGGTCTCAACAATTCCAGGGTCTTGCGTACTCCACCATGTCCAACTGCTAGGTGTGCACTCATAATAAGATTTGGTTGGGTGGAAGGTCTTGAGATATTCATGGTAGTGTCCCTTATCTGCTTGTACAATTCACCATTCTTCTAGAATGTATTAAACCTTATTATGTCTTGTACCTTTATGACTTGAGGCGTTATTAGAAAGTTAACCAGAAGGTTTCCTACCAATAATATCAGAATTAGGGGTGTTGGTTAGTTGAGCATGATTACCAGCTAATCACCTAGTTCAATATTATTTTAATGCTATAATATTAAAACTTTTCTATCACGTTGCAATCACTTTTGCAACCTATTCAATTCAAGTCTGAATCTAATTTGATAATCTCACAGAGGAGATTAGTCTGCGCCCATGTCAGGGAGCAGTTGGGCAAGTAAGGTAAGAGGCACAGGTGGTAGGCCCGCGACCTCCAATGTGCAAAAACGCCCCGGAGAAACTGGCGGAATAGAAAAAGAAAAAAACTGGCGGTCACTATTTCCCTGGAAATCCTCGCTTGGCAAGCGCGATGCAACCAGTACATCAACACGCCGCACTCTTAACCACTCTTGTCAGTGGAATATGGAGTCTGGGTGTTTCTGGACATCCAACAAACAGCATTATGGGAAAAAGTTTGTGGGGATGTGCACACTTTTTTCCTGACCGCGGTGTACGTTGCACCCCACTCCATGTCACGCGGTTGGATGGACCTCAGTTTCAAAAACAAGGAGGCAGCAGATGAAGCTGCTGCGGTGCACATAGTGATCAAACTCCCTGAAGGGCAACAGGTCGTCGAAACCAAATGCACCAGATGGAAAAAATCCAACCAAATTTTCCTCACGTTCGACTTTTTGCCCAATACAGTCAAACGTGCCATTCTGGAGCAGCACCTGAAAGATGGTCTCACCGTATATGGCAAAATACAATCCTTTGAGATGCAACGCTTTACGCTGATGCCACACCTGTGCACCGGCAAAGCCATTGCAGTTCTGACTCCAACTGAGGAGATCGTGAAGGACTTAACCCAGATCCCACACTCCACATATATCAATATCAAAGGGCATACCACCCACCCTTTCCAGGTAACCGTAGACAGCGCACCCCCCATCTGCACCCACTGTGACGCGTTTGGCCATAAGACACATGCATGCCCCACCAAGGAGGGCATCACATTCCAAGAGCATCCCTCAGCGGCCATGGCCAGTGGAGAGGCGCACTATGAAACAACCACCAGCACCAAAGAGGCTTTCCCATGGGGAGCACAAGGCTGCTACCTACTAGTAAAGCCTATATCCCCTCAAGAGTGGAAGAAGGCCAAACAGGCCCACAGGGCTGCGGCCAAGGAAGCGGCCAAAGTCACCTCCGCTATCCCACACTCCCAACACCAGGAGGACATTGAAACCTTCGCGGTGGAAGCAACTTGGGAATCCCTCAACCAATCAGATTGGGAAGCCCATGCCAATTGGGCCACCCAATCTGAGGATCCAATGGGTGACTCGATCTCACCTGACCTTTACAACCAAGCCCCAGTTGAAACTGACTTGGTTTCCAACCTACCTGAAGAAATTTTTTTGACCCAAACGTTGGTGCACCAAACTCATCTGCACCACAAAAAATTTGTTCAACGTTGGGGAAACAAAAAGTGAAGGAAAAAAGCCAACGCGAATCTTTCTGCTAAAATAAACAAAACTACCAATAGCGTTGCTGAAAACACCCGCACTGCCATGAAGGCCTGTGGGGATCTAGAGGAGGCTAGTGGGCCCAGGTGCCCACCCCCTCGCATCTAAGGTGTGATGGGGGAAACCTTCACTTTAGTGACATTGAATATCGCCAGACTCAAGGCCTTGCCGTCCCAGGCTAGGAAACTAAGTTTTTACAAAAAAATTTACCCAAGGACATCCTGGCCATCCAGGAGTCCCACTGTCCGCGAGGTTCTGAGGATGCTTGGAAAACCATGCTCCTCCCTTCCCTATCCTTCTGGTCAGAGCACTGTGGGGTGATAGTTTGGAAAAACAATTTTTCTAAATTTTTATTGTCAGAATCCTTCCTCAATGGCTGAGTCCTCGTTGTCACTTTCTTGTGGGCTGATGTGGCGCATGCTACTGTCAACATCTATGCCCCAACCTGTGCACAAGAGCATCAGGAATTTTCTTGTTGGTCAAATCCCTTCTATTACCCCTGACCCTTTTGTAGTCGGCGACATGAACTGTTGGCTAAACTCACCCACGGACTGTTGGCCCTCCTCCTCCCACGCCCCCAGGGTCATGTAGAACTTCGCGTTCTAAAGGCCACCCTTGGGTTAATAGATGTTCTTCCATGGCAAGCCCCACTGCTCAAAATCATGACGCGCCCCCACATCCACAACGGCCAATTAAGGTCCATGACCCGCATCAACCTTATCCTCACGCCAGCGAAATTTCAATCTCATATTTCCCACTTCCAAACAACAAAATCAAATTTTACAACCACCAGCTGGTCTTGATAACCTACCACTTACCTGTCACAGTGGCAAAGGCCCCACATTGGTGCAAACTCTGCCCCTCAAACTTGCGTCGCCAGGATTTTCCACTTAGGTGGAATCAGAAACTTTGGCAAAAGAGTTTGTACACCATTTTGCGCGGACCCAATTTCCACATGGTCAGCCTTCAAAGAGGATACCATCTGCCACTCTCGCCACCTCTCCTCTTGATGCTCACGAGCTACATTGGCCATCATTTTGTGCACTCCAGCAGAGTTGGCACACCTGGAATCCAACATCCCAGCCACAGGCTACAGCCCTGCATGGGGCCAGAAGTGGGCGGAAGAAGCTGCCCACCTCAACGCGCTCAAAAAGGCAACACAAACATTGGGTTTGTGTTCAGCACAGGGCCAAACGCATTACAGAGGGTGACAAGTGCACCGCATATTTTTTAAAAAATTCTTTGTGCCACGCCAGAGCGTGGCCTGCACACAGGTGCAGAGATCAGATGATTCTGTCGTGGATACGCCAGCTGAAGTGGCAATCAAAATATAAAAGTATTACTATGAGTTATACTGATCTGATCCAATTCAGCTGGCCAAAGTGGCGAAATTTTTTGACTGCACCCATGTCTGCGCCATTTCCTGATACCCAGAATTAATGAATTTGATTACTCTGAATGAACTCTGGACAGCCATCCGCGGTGCACCAAATTGGAAATGCCCAGGCCCAGATGGCATTCCATATGAATTCTATAAAAAGTACTTCAAATATATATCCCCACTACTGCTTGCCTCCCTTAACCAGAGCCTTCTGGAAACGCGCCTTCTACCAGGAGGACAAGAGGCCTTCACCGTCACACTCTTCAAGAAAGGGGACAAGCTAGACTTAGCCAACTGATGCTTCATTTCTTTAACTAACGAAGATACAAAAATTTTAACAAAAATCATGGCTAACTGTTTAGGGACTGTAGCATCTGCCACCATCTCCCCAGAACAATTCAGTTTCATCCCCAGAAGGTCGATTTGGGATAACGTGCACTCTGTGGCTAATGTGTGTCAGTCCACAGCCTCTGGGGCACTTGTATTCTTGGACCAACAGAAGGCCTGTGATAGAGTAAACTGGGAATACCTCAGGGCCTGCCTCCATCAATTCCGCTTACCCCCTCACTTCATCAACTGGGTGATGCTGCTCACAGAATCTGCAACAATGGCAGTACGTGGCCCTGGCTTCCTAACGGAAGCAGTCCACCCTCAAAGGGGCTTGCGACATGAGGACTCCCTCAGCCCACTCTTATACAACTCCAGCCTTGACCCACTACTTCAAAACGTGAATGACCACCTCACTGGGGTCCATGTACCAGGCCAAGCCACAGTCAAGATGATGGCGTTTGCAGATGACTGTGTGGTTGGGGTGTCTAATAATAAAGATGCACGCGTACTTGAAGCTCTCATCCAGGAATAAACCTGGGTAAGTAATGCTGCACTGAATGCTTCCAAAACTGAAATCATCCTCCTTGGTCAGTATCAAACCTGATGGGCCCCAGCGACCAGTGCCCAGCCCGGCCCATCTGCTTGCACACGTGCTCGTCCTCCCTACTCACCCCACACCGCCCCACTAGTGCTCCCCTTCATGCCACACCCTACCATAGGGCCTGTCCGCCATCTGGGCGTGTGGGTGGAGGAAGGCGGGTATGCCTCAGCAGTAATGGAAAGTCATATTCTAGACAACGTGACGAAGCGCATTGCCTCCCTCAGAGCCTACCCTACTTCCCTTACTGGCAGGATTGTTTTAGCCAACTCTATGCTCCTCTCCAAAGTCTGGTTTGGAGCCCACGCCATCGCCTTCTCCACAGGCTTTTTCAAATCCATGTATGCCCTTCTGCAAGGATGGCTTTGGTCAGGCCGCCTACCACCAGTACGACTTGAGGTCATGTTTGGCCCTCATCATCATGGTGGCATGGGCCTGCTTGACTTCAAAGCCCATGCTGCCAAGATCCTGGGCACCTGGATTGCAACTGTCACCGCCCCTACGCTCCCCTCCCAACACTGGTCCCGCGCGGCCCACTTCAACTTCTCCCGCGCCTTGGGTCTTAACAATCCATCAGAACCTCACTCCTTAATGAAATACCTGGCTTCCCACCCATCGGCCACAGGTCCTCACGGTACTAAAACCCACTACAAACGGATCCTCCTCTCCATATGGAGCGCTGAGTGGAGAACTTGCATTAGCGGACACACAGCCCAGAGAGGCCGCCCCTCTCCTCAGTTCACACAAGAGGTACAGGGGCTACCCATTCAAGTTGGCGTGATCCCCACATGGACCCTGTCCTATCCAGGATAGACTACCTGGACATGATGGACATCCCTTACTCCATTGAGACCCAGAAAACTATTTGGAAATACGCACACCACCCTCTGTTGCAGCCTCAAATCTGTTCCCATGTGTGGCGCTGCCTGAGGTGGGTGTACCTTATGGCTGGCGCTCATACGCTTTACACTCATCCTGTGTCGTGTGTGGCCAGTATGGAACGCTGTTCCACCGCCTAGAGAAGTGCCCCACCTCTAAAGTGATATGGCGCGAAGTTCAACGTCTGCTGGGCCAGGATCAAACGCATCCCTTCAGTCTGTCAAGAGATATGTTTGCTATATCCATGGTATCCCCCTTCCACCCTCCCTCCGTGCTCTGGTGGTCACAATCGCCATGTGGACTATCCAAACGATTGTCTTGGATGCCATCGCAGGCTCCACCCCCACCCTCCCAGAAACTGTCCACAGATTCCGGTCCCAATTGGTGGACCACTTTCAGGTGTGGATGTTTGGGTACCTCCCACCGCGTCGCCGTCAGCTGGTCTCCTCCTGGTTCCCAGTTTGGTTCATTGAATCAGACCCTTTCCTCCACACGTATTCAATAGTGGCTACGGCCCCTTCAAACGTCCCCTCCCCCTCCCCATAGTGGCGTTCCCTATGGCAACAAGAGATAGCATCGCTTCTCTGGGGTGCCTTCCCTGTTACTAAGTTTCGTTTCTTTTGGGTCAAAATTCGGAAGTGTCCATCCCCTGGTCAGCCTTCCTCACAATAAATTTAAAATTTAATGTTATAATATTAATTATTTAGGCTTGGCAGATTCCTAGTTTGACATTGACTGCAAATCATGGGTGGTTGTGGGATTTTCTGGCGGAAAGCTGATGTATTCAGTATCAACCATCTGAAGATGATTTTACTGCCTCAAATCCGAGTTTGGCAGAATCTTAGCTTGACGCTGACTGCTATATGAGACTGATTGTGGGATTTTCTGGCGGAAAGCTGACATTTTTGTTAACAATTGTCCAACTATGATTTTGTATCTAAATTGGAGTACTGGCGACTTATACTAAGGATGCTCGATGTATTTATTATAGTAGTAATTTATATATTGATGACTGGTAACTTGTGCTGAGGATGAGTCAACTTATTATTCAGTGATCAGGACGAGCAAAATGGGGGAGAATCGCTACCACAGATGACTGCAATTGGTTGAGGTTCCAGCTTGGATGGCCAAGGGGGTTTCATAGGCGTAGTAGACTAGAGTATAAATAGTTTTTTCCCTCCAATTAAAGATCTCTATTTCGCCCACTTTTATTTAATTTTAGTAGCAAGATCCACTAAAGTGGATAGGGGTGGTACTGGAGATTCACAAAGTAGACATGGGGTGACACACCTGGAGTGGCTGACGCTGCCAGCTCCCATACCTCAGCCCTAGGAGGAACTGATGGGAACCTGGCCAACTGGCCACCAATGATGAAGTGCTGCTGGCCATCAGCCATGAGGGTGGTGAAGCACTGGAGTGCTACAGCTGCCCAGGCTGGGGGATGGACTCGTTAGGGCACACTAAAGATGGGTTGGCAATTAGTCATGAGGGTGGTACAGCGCGGGAGTGCCATGGCTGCCCAGGATGTGAGATGGACTCGCTGGGGCACACCCAAGAGGGACCATGGGGCTAATGCAAAGTCGTTGGTCTTCTGGATTGGTGGGTTGGAAGTGGAGTTGTAGGGGGTTGGTATGCCTATGAAGGCGAAACAGCAAGGGTCAGCCAGTCTCCATACTGATTGGCCTGGCACACTAGTGGAACCCACTGTTTGGAAAAGAAATTTTCTGACAGGCGGTTTGTCATCTTTTTTCCGCTGAGCATTTTATTTGTACATTACATCACTGAGATCTGCCATAATGGCAATGGTTGGCAATCTCGATAAGAAATATGCATTTTGGTGTTATGCTCCAGGTCAATGGAGGATTTCAAAGTTGTAAGCCTGCATTTTGAGGACACACCGGGTTAGAAGCCCATCAGGATCTCTGAGATTCTGCAACCAGCTTAACAAAGCATGGTCCGTTACAAATTTAAACCTTACCCCATGCAAGTATACCCTGAATTGCTTGTATGCGTAGTTCACTGCTAAGCACACCTGCTTAGTCACGTTGTAATTGCGTTTGTAGCAGTTTAAGCTATTAATTCAATATGAAACCAGATGATCCTCTCTTTTATTGTTTTTTTGGGTTAGAACTACCCCAATGGCAGAAAGAGATGCATCCGTCTGGACATTAATCTCTTTATCAAAAATCAGATGATGTAGCACTGGCGTGCTGATTAATACTGTCCAAAGTGTATCAAAGGAGCATTGCTAACATTCCATCCATTCAAATGCGGCAAGCGTTTTTATTAACTCAAACAGCGGTCCTCCAATACTGCTGACTTGGGGATAAATCGTTGGTAGTAACCAACTATCCCCAAAAATACCTATACATTGTGTTTGCTGCTCAGCGGGATCATTTTCTGAATAGCTTCCACCTTGGCCGGTTGAGGTATAAGCCCCTTTGAATCTACTATATAACCTAGGTACACCAGCTGGTCTTTGAAGAAGTGGTATTTATGGGTCTTGATATTGATGTTAGCATCAGCAAGCCATCAGAAGACCTCCTTCAGATGAGTAAGATGCTTGGAGAACATACGCAAAAAGAAATCAATATCATCAAGGTACACAAGGATGCACGACAGCTTCAGATCATTAAAAATGGTGTCTATGGACCTCTGAATGTAGCCAGGGCGTTACACAGCCCTTGAGGAATATGGATCAGTTAAAAAGCCCTTTGGACGTGATTGTGTCGCAATTTTTCCTGTTCCACCATGGGCAACTCAATCTGCCAGTAACCTAATATCAGATCCATTACCAAAAAATAATGAGCTCCTCCCAACTGATATAGGGCGGCGTCAATCCGCGGCAAGGGGTATGAGTCCTTTTTGGTGATACTGTTGAGCTTCTGGTAGTCTATGACTACCCGGTTAGTACCATCCTTCTTTTTTACAATTTTGAACAGGCAAAGCCCATGGACTCTTGATGGTTTGAGAATCCCTTGCTCCATTAGCTTTTTGATCTCTGTGGTAACTACTTCTTTGGCTGCCCTAGATCGGCGTATTGGCTGAGACTTAATGGTAGGATTATCCCCAGTTTCCAATCGATGGACCACCCCCAAGCACACCCTAAATTGTGGTTGTTGACAGCAAAAATCTAACTATATTTTGAAATAAAGCTATCACCTTATCCTTTTGACCTTCTTATAACCCATTAAATTTTTGCGCGGCACCACCGCCATTACTCCAGGTTGTAGTTTGATAGTTGAACCAAATTCCTCCAGTGACCCAAACTTGTGAACCCATAGGACCTCCTCAACAAGTCAAGTGTAGATATGTTACTATTTGATGCTGGCGGATCTGCAATGGTTCTTTTTGTAGGTTCACTAGTAAAACCTTGATCTCCCCACGTCCCAGTAATATACTGCCTGGAGCCACATGGGGCTCTAGGCGCGATTGCTGATAGGGCCCAATGACCTTCCCATAGAGCCTGACTGGTGCTTCCACCTCTACTTGGCGTTTACTATCACTTAGTGTCCGGAGAGGATGGATACAGACTCAGCAGCTCTAAGTGCCAGACCTTGATATTCATATATCTGCTGAAAAAGGTCCTTGGTCTTCTTCTTGAATTAATGGTAGCGAACCAGGATTACTCCATCACTGTAGGCAAGGTTGATAAGTACCATTTGCACCAGATACTTTGGCATACCGCTGGAGGTAAATTATATTGTGATCTGCTGCTCCAAAATTTCAAACTTCTCCTCCATCATGTCAACGATAGCGCCAAAGTGTCACATAAAAGCATTTTCAATTAATAGGTCACAATAAATATTTGGTAACACTATCGCTGGGACTACAATGACAATTGACCCAAACTGCAAAGGTAGTGCACTGTACGCTACCTCAGAGACCGTGCTTTATGCTCCAGATGTCCCATACACCATTTGATGCACCACATCTGGTTTTAATATCAACTTCGCCATCAACTTGGTGGAAAGTAGTTAACTGGAGCTCCCATATCTATCATCACGTAATTCAGGTTTTTGCTATAACAATGTCGCAGTATGTACAGTCAGAATAAGAAGACTTTTGACTGTTTTATATGGGTACATTTAAAGGTCTCTTTTACAAAGAAAGATCATTATACCCTCATCGACTTTAGGGTATTCTTTAACAATAGCATCCACTGGGAGGGCAACGTTTACTCAATACAGGGAAGGCGCATTGGAGGACGGTCCCAACTCGTCTGTAGATATTTTGTCAAACATTTGACAGACATAAGGCTTCAGTTGCTCCTAAGGTCCTTCTTTTGTCGTGTCCTTGGCTTGCGCTCATGTCAATACATTCACCCTTCCAATCAGCTGCTGATATAGGAATGTGTCATTGTACTGAGGGACTTTCGCTGAATATAAGTTGATAGGTTCAGGTAGGACGTTTAGGTTGGGATAGCGGAGGGATAGAGTCCCATATCTACTCCTCTCTGACTTTTCCCTTGTAGTACTGGGCCTGATGTACATAATGGACTTGACGATTGGGGCAACTCTGTGCAAGGTGTCCAGGGTTACCACATTCAAAACAATTTATCCTGTAGGGCCCACGTACTTGATTGTTGTAATATGGGCCAAGCCAAAAGTTGGACTGTGGGGGATAGGTGTAGACAGGACCAGTCCAATAGTTGAGCTGCTGATTATAACTCAGCCAAGGGTGAGACGCATAGTTATAATAAGGCTGTGGGTTACCAGGTGGACTCTGAACAGGGCGGGATAATTCCCTCAAATAAGAAAGTCCAGAGATGGGTACTGTAGGTTCGATCTTTATTGGGTGGATTAAGGGCAGCAGATAGACAGCGCAATTTTGGACAATTTTGAGCAGTGGTACGTTGTCCTCCCAAGATGGAGTCATGACGTTGTAAAGCTTGCAGTATGGCTTCACCCCAGAGGTGATTGCAGTTCCCATATAGGCTTCATCTAGAGTGCCTGCACCTATTAGCATGTGGGCTTCCATTCTGAAGCGGTCTGCAAACTCAGTGAGAGTCTCATTACAATGAAACCCTATAGTTAAAAACTTAGCCTTCCACTGCAAAATCTCGGTGGTGCCTCCAAACAACTGAAGCACAATCCCTTTCACCTCCTGATAAGTAATGAAGCTGTCTGGAATATAGCAAGTAACTTGGTAGGCACTTCCAATATCCAGGGCGGATATCAGTAATTTAGCCAATGCTGATCTGAGGCTCCTTCCACTGAAAATTAAAATTGTTTAAAGAATCCATGGATGTTTCCATTGCAGTATATGGAGGCAGCTTGTTGATGCCGACCTCCTCTTTCCGCTCATAACTGTGAGCCTTGGGAGTGTACTGGGGATTTGATCAAGACTCATAGCTGGTATCTCAGTGAGGAGCTGGCTCATAATGGGCCAGTGGCACACAACTGGTCGGCTGCTCTAGGAGTAGCATGGGGCACTTCAGTGTGAAGGACTGCCATCACAAGGGAGTTTCATTAGGTCGAAACATAATTATTTCCAGAGCTGCCAGCATTTGTTGAGTAGCTCATGCTGCCAGTGTGCTTGGCGAAAGGCTCTTCAGCCTGATATCCAGTATCATATTCATCATAAATGGATCCTTTTTGAGCTACCCCTTGTCCTTCCGCTTCTCAATGGGGGTGAGGCGGGTAAAAGGTAGGTTTCAACCTCCGCTATGTGCAGTGTAGCCACTCAGTAGCATTGTCCAGGCGATCATCAAGTTGCCTGTTTTGTTGTCCAAGTATATGCAACTGACTAGCCACATTTTCAAGTTGATTTTTAACATTTAAACGCTCCTGAAGGAGATCCTCCTGTTTTTTGAGCACTGTGTCCACAACAAGTTTGATTTTTGAAGATTCTGCAAGCACAACGGATTTGGACGATTCCCCTTTAGTGCAGGCCTAATATGCCAAGGCTGGAGACTAGAGAATTTTTGAAATTAATGGTTGTTAAATGGGCCTCTGTAGTGAACACCACTGTTATATTTTTGGATGATATACTTGCTATAAGGTGGAAGGGTTTTGCACAGGTTAAGCCCACTGAGCAATAGGATGGATGATATGGAGATCGCCACTCCTCTAAACACACTTAATATATATAAGAGAATATGGTGCAATTGCTCTAACGACACTTCTTTATTAATTTTAATATAACAGCAGATACCCTCTGCTCCGCTCTCCATCCTTTTCTAATAATCCCCCTCATTTAATCTCCTCATCTCGCTTATATATCAGTAACTTTAGTCGATACTGACCCTTTTGCTTAGACTATTTATTTCCGCAGTATTCTCATTGGTTCCAGAAGCATCTACTATTCTTTAAATTCACTATTGCCTTAGTCCGAGGCGATCTACTAATTATCTGTCATACGTTGAAATTGCCTTATTGCCTGATTTGGAGGCGATCCATTAAATATTCATCCAAAGCTCAGTATTGCCCTATTGCCTTATGTCAAGGTAATCTCATCATTATTTTTATACTACTCAGTTCAGCCAATATCACCCATTCCACCGTAAATACTTAGGGCTTAAGTCCAGTCATATCAGAATCTTGACAAGGAAGTGGCAGCTAGGAGGATGCAGCCATACTAATTTAGAGCAGCTAAAGAGATAACTGGCGAGTATGACCCCCCACAACCCCAACTCACCCCAAACTTTGCCCCAAGAATATCACCAAACCATGGAGGACAAGCCATTAATCCTCATCCAGAATGGCGCAAAAAATAGCTCAGCGGCCAAATAAACTCCAGTTATTCAATAAAATAAGTTCAATGTTATAGATGATATGGCAACGGTATTTTTTGATATGATTGGCTCTAGTAGGATAAAAGGGCCCCCAGATTGGAAATCGGTGGATCCACCAGCCCATCCATCTATGAGGTCCCAATGAGCTGATCCAGAACTGGCGCCCATGGTTCCAAGGACTCAGCTTAGAGACAATCTGACGCTGGTCAGTCATAGTTGGCGTGTTGGGCGCTTTAATGATAGGAACTTTTAATATTGCAGGACTCTAATCTATCAAGTCCCTAAATAAAAACGAGAGCTTCTGCTAAAGCCCCCAGTAGATGTAATTGCCCTCTAAGAGCAAGTGCCCTACTGGGAAGGAGGAAGAATGGTCTAGAAGCTTTCATCTAACCAATCATTCTGGACTAAATACTTTGGTTTTGTGATCAACGCATAAGATATTGTCAATTATCCATCATGAATCAGGTTTGGAAGGTAGAGTTTTCAACTTGATCTTCATTTGGAAAGAGCAATAATATTATGCCGCATCAATCTATGCACCTGTTGAGAAAAATTAGAGTGTCATATATTTAGAGAATTTAACCGCTTTAGACCTACCAATGGATACCATCTACTTAAGAGATTTCAACTGTTGGTTGGACGGTTCAAAGGACAGATGGCCAGACATAAATGACCCACCAACTGGATCAAATCAACTAGGGAAACTGATGATACTGAAAGGTCTTATAGATGCTAAACCACCGTCTGTTAACTACTTCCAGAATCTAACACGCCCACATATTGTCAATGGTCAGTTAGTCAATGCAGCACGAATAGACTGGATATTTATATCAGAAATGATGGCACCAGAGGTTGAGGCATTTTCAACCAATAAATTACACTCTCAGACCATAGACTAGAATAAACAAGTGTCTTATAAAAATACTATCAAAACAAACGCTGGATTAAGCTACTCCCTAAGCATGTAACCATGGTACAGGTTGAGGACACGACTGTGCAATTTTCAGAAAGCTTGTACAAATGTTTTGACTCAACCTCCACGTGGCAACAATGGCAGACCCTAAAAAGTGAGGTCCTCAAAGCCCCTGCTTATGCAGTGGTTAGATCCACAAGAAAGGAGCTCGCAGAACTATCCAAAGCAAAGCGCATCCTTGCCCACCTAGAACGCTACCCGCCAAGAAGTGGCTAATACCATTAATGGACTGGGGAATGGGTCAAGGTTACCCTAATAATCAAGAAGCACAAACAGCTCCATATGGACATGGAAGTACTATAGGCAGGGCAATATGGGCAACTAAAGGGGACCACCAATCCAAGTTCTTCTTCCAGGCCTATAAAGCTAGGATAAAGGAATCTGCCTATCAGAATTGCGAATTAAGGATGGACAACAACTGATGGCTCAATTCTGGTATCATTTCTCACACAAAAATACCAATCTAAGCTCTACAGGGCAGAAAAAGCAGACAAAAAGCAAAGGAGTACTTCATTGATGCTATTCCAGCCCATGTGTGCCAGATGGGATACTTGATTGACCAATCTCAGAGGAAGAATTTGCACAGGCCATGCGGAGCCTCCCGTCCAATAATTTTCCTGCCCTGATGGAATATCCATGAGTACTACAAAACAAGCTTTAAATCATTAAAGAAGCCAATGCTCACCATCTTCAACCTCAGCCTGAAAGAGGGTAAAGTGATACCAGGAGGCGAAGAATACCACACTATAGTCCTGCATAAAAAAGGGGACTGCACAAATTAGAACAATTGGAGACCAATATCATTAATCAACACAGATATGGAGATAACGGGTAAGATCCTGGACAGACGAATGGCAGCAAAAGCTCCACTCCTACTGGCCCCACAACAATATGGCTTTATACCTGAAAAAGCATATGAGACAACATTCACTAAGTCAACAATACACTAAGGGGTGCCTCCAAGGGCATGCTCTGCTTTCTCGACCAGGCTAAGGCCTATTACAGGGTTGACTAGGACTACCTTGCAGCAGTCCTCTTAAGACAAGATATTCCTAACCTCTTATCAGGTGTATCAAGGACCACCAATATGGGGCATCATTTTCAGTACTAGGGTCTACCTTAATGTCCCCGCCAGTATCTCCTGAAAGAGGGCTTCGCCAGGGTGATCCCCTCAGCATAATACTATACATTTTTTTATTAATCCTCTCCTCCACCAAGTACAAGATCAAATTGAAGGAGTCAGGTGCAAAGTATAGTCATGATTGAGAATAATGGCGTTTGCAGATGATTGCGTAGTGAGAATATCATCCAAAGCGGATGCAGCAAATGTGGAGGAATTTTTCACAATGTATGAGCAAGCATCCCAAGAAAAGATGCAAAAAGGCAAGTCACAGGCCTTGGGTTTAACTAGAACAAACCCCCTAAACCTGTAAACAACGAACAAAGAGAAATATTACAAGGAGATGAAGAGCATGTAGAAAAAATATTATCTTTATACAGAGTTTTTTCAATATGCCCCGCCCACAAACCTTAATTAAGCATCTAGGTATTCCCATCACCAACAAGGGAATATCAGTACATTTTGTGGAAGATGAACTTCTGGAAGACATCAGGAGAACAGTGTCTAGATGAAATCACAGGAAACTTCTCTAGTGGGAAAGTTCCACCTATCAAATACAATGCTATTGCTCAAAAATTTGGTACCCAGCACATGCTATAGCATTCAGAAAATGTTTTTTAATAAACTAAGATCAATTTTAAAAGTTTAGCCACGATTATAGTTCCCCACCTGCAAAGATTTCAGCTCTAATTAGCCCATCAGGAGAAAGGGGAATGAGGCTCATTGACCCTGAGCACAAAACAGCAACATGTCCCATGAAATGGATGGAAGAAGCAGCCACACATGAAGATACCACCATTTATGGGCATCTTCTGCTAGAACACAAATAGCAAGAAAACTGGCCCTAAAAATCCAGCTGCAAATAACACTTTAGGAAAATAATTTATCGTGCTCAAGTTTGGTTGGGCCTTGGGATGCCGCGCCTGAGGCCAAGTCAATGCTCCACTAGCCAAAAATACTTGGCATCATAACAGATTTGGTTACAATAATAGTAAAACGTTTAAGAGAAGCCAGAGGAAAATTATAAAATTTGACTGGAAAATTGAACCTCACAAGTGCACCATGCACAGTATTGAACCCCCCAAAAATCCCAGAGTTGGTACTCTGGGGAATTCCCATAGGCATGAACTATTCAGAACGGTATGGAAATCCTCATCCAAACCCCTAATAAAGCCAAAAATATCTTCACACCACTAAAAAGATTGTGAAGCGCCATTTCCGGACAGGAGAGCAATCCAACGCCTCTCACAAGCTGTGCCCCACAAGCCAAGAGATAGATACCCTCTGGCATTGGTACTTTGAGTACCACAATTCCCACCTTGTCTGGGAAGCAGCGGTGCACATAGCCCAGCTCTGCGAAACTCTGCACCCAATCACAATACCCAAAGATTGGTGGTCCTAAAGAATCTAGGCATAAGAATCAAGACTGGAATAAGGATATATATATGCTCACGCTATGGTTGATCCTCAGCAATTGGATCTCCTAGGTAAATGAACTAACCCAAGCAGCCCACGCAGGGCTCTACTTTAAAAGAATATACAGAAACACTTTCAATACTGGCTGTCTGATGTAACCTTATGGCCAAGCAACCTATGTGGATGTTGGCATGGGAGCATGCAAACATGCTTGATATCTCTGAGGCGAAGAAAACATGGTTGTGGAATTTTTACCACCCCAAAAGGTCAGATTCTGAAACATAGTGAGGCTCAAGGCTAAGACAGAATGACTATTGCTATAAACCTCCACTGTTACTCCCAAACTCTCGCCTATCCCTTTCCTCGAGTACAACATCTCAAGTTACACACTCTTAAATAAAATTAAAAATTAAAATTAAAAAAATCAAAAATTAATTATGTAAATTATAATCTTGCCACATCATTTCCCCTAAAAAGAACTCCTGAAATTTTCCATAGGTCCTGAATAAGAAGGCCATTCAATAAGCGACCTTTTCATTGGGAAATAAGGGAGAGCATCATTAAGAAATCTAGGGGTCACAGAAAGCGTTGAGGCTCCTCTTAAGATCTCCTGGAAGGTGAAAGAGGCCTCAACTGCCAGTAGTATGATTGACACTCCTTATCCACCTCATCATTGGAGGTCAGATAAATAAATGAGGAGGGTGATAGAGGATAAATGCTTGTGACATTGTCAACCTCCTTATTGCAGACTGGAAGGTACCACAGTCTGCCAAGATAAACATTGAGTTTGGTCTAATGTAACAATCAAGAATCCCAATGGCCTAATCATCAGAAAAAAAACAACAAACCCTGCTGAAAGAGAGTCACCTCATAAAATGGAATAAAGGTAAGTGCCAATTCTGATGGTTTTATTGGTATTAGCAGTTGGTGTCCTTCCAGCTGAGGTGCAATGAGCTTTCAATGCTTGCTAACCTCTGATTGCCTATTGAGGATAATGTTAGCTCAACCCATCTTGCAAGCCCAACATATGGTTGAAATGCGTCAGAAAGGCAATAAAGCCCAGCCTCTGTTACCTTTGTTCTTAAAAATCCACTTGTGGCTTTATCAAAGCTTCTCAAATCAGCTCAAGGTGTGATAGCACTCTCAAACTACAAGCATCCTCTTATCACCTGTAAAAAGCCTGCATTTTCGCACTTGGGCAGTCATTGGCCACTGGCAACCCTAACAAGGTTGTCACAGGATATTATACCCTTTTTATTTAAATACTTATCTAAACTTAAAACTGAAGTCATTATAGAAGCTATATAAATTTATTTTAGAAAACATTTTTTATAGGAAGGGCTACATGGCGTAAGAAGAAAACTGGGTTAAATGGAATTTCCTTAATTTAAAGAAGACTGAGTAGTTAATTATTGAAATATTTCTAGGCGTCAGGCCCTAATTAATCCCATAATTGGCTGCTAAGTTGAGAGCCTAAAATCCAGTATCTTAAATTCCTAATCTAAATCATTTATCTGATTTTCAATTAAAAAATTCAAAGCAAACATTGATAAATTTAAACTCTAATATCCAAATTTTAAGGGATTATATATGCAAACTATTGTTCTGTAACACTAAGTAGATAAAATAAGAGAGTCTCCATGAGAATAATAGCTAGATATTCCAAATTAGTCACTCTTCATACCTAAAAGTTTCTTTACCAGATTAACAAAGTGTTAAACAACAAGATTGGTACTTACTACAGAAGTTTCTGAGTTGCCATTGTGAAAACTTCTATAATAAAATGGAAAAAATTTAGCCAAGAGTCTACTTCCTCTATAGATAGAGTAATATAGCTAGATGATAAAAATAACCTACAACAATTGCTATATGAAATCTATTTCCTAGAAGTCAATCTAGATGGTCCTAGTCTTCTACTATTCTATATACTATAAGATATCAGCTATCTTTAACAGCATCGGAGCGAAATCTAGAAAAATTAAAGGGAAGTGTAATATACATTGACCGGAAGAGTTACCAGAAAATGCTGAAAAAGAATCCTCAGATCCTAATCTTAGTAATCTTATTGCTATCAATTCCTCTTTCTGTTCCTTTAGTGTACCACTTTGCCACTTTTAAAGAGAAATATTCTATAATGAAGGAAACATACCATCATTCTTATATTTTATTAAAGTGCCATATAAAATATGGACCAACAGAAGTTGAAACATTTGCGTATATGCTTTAAAAAGAAGCTCAAGAGATTATATTTACCCTATATGGAGATTACCACACCTGAGAACAATCTGAAATAGATCTATTAAAGAGTTTTGTAGTTTCAAACATCAGCAAACCAGAGGAAAGCCTTTGTTGGGATTTTTGGACGCTTAGATTGCTCGCATGGTGTGGGCTCAGAATCCTAACAGGGGGCAGGTGCAGGATGCTCAAACCATCGCTTTTCCCAAGAGAAAGGGGCTTAAGCCCCTAAGTTTACCAGCCTCAACCCTTGGCAGATAAGGAATTTACTAAATTTATATTAGTGTATTAAAAAACGATATTATATTAAGTATAAAAGTTAAAAAGTAAGGTTATTAAGCAAGCCTTACACTAGTTAAAGTGCCCAGGCTGATAATGGTGGCGAGAGAAATCAAAATAGGTGAGGGAAAAATTTCTAAGTAATAGAAATCAATTGAATGCCTTTCTATAGAACTCTCATCATTGGTTACCAGATATATTTTATTTAACCGAGGTAAACCAACCAGGGGATGGACATTACCAAATATACGTAAAACTAAGGGAATAACTGACAAATATAAAATTGGGCAACCCAGGGTACTCAAGTTACCCCTGTTGCCAGCGGGACTGCAAGGTATGGGGGGTTGGTGAGCTACTCTGAGGGGGTTTCCCCTGCTATGGAGCAGGGTGTGAAGGAAATGGTCTGTGTGGAGGAACCAGAGTGGGAACCAAGATTCTATGAGCGCTTTTTGCCTTGGTCTCATATATCCATAGAGCCAGGCTTGGAAGTGCTCCAGTAATTGGACATGGAATCTGTTAATAATCCCATGAATGGTTGGGACCGTGCCCTTGAACGCATCTAATGAAATTGTGTGGATTGTCCACATTGCAATGGGTATTATTAGGGAATGGAGGGTAGATGGGATCGGTGACTCAATATGGAGTGCAAAGATGCTCTTTGATATCGAGAATTTCTGTTCGTTTTGGATCTTAAGCAGGCGTGCGACTTCCTGCCATATAGCTTTGGTTGGGGCATGTTTCTAGGCGGTGATGTAGGGATCCCTCCCCTCCACATACTGCACATGTTTTGTGGAGGGAGTTGGAATGGTCCGCCGTCCTATAGGTCCTTCTCAGACAGCGCCAAGCGTTTGCTCTTATCCTCAGCTGTAGGAGTGGGTGGTGAGTCATTTTCCACATTGCCTTCTGTGTTGTTAAATCATAGAGAATGTCCAACATATCTAGGTATTCTTTCCTGCTATGTTTGGGGTTGTTGCGAGCATATCTCTCTGGGGGTGGTTTTCTGGGTTTCTTGATTTGAATTGAAGGCTGGGTCATCCCCTTCCCTGTATAGTACCCATGTTCTCTATGGTTCATCCCATACGGCGGATAGTTCTGAGGATATGTTTGAAATGAGGGGAGGTTCCATGCGGTCCCGTTGCAGTAGAGTGCTTGGCAAGGTATTAAAGTAGTCTGGGTGGACTATGTGAGTCAATTAATTTGAGCACCTGTGCAAAGTTAGTCCTTGCTGCTCTGGACCAATATTGTTGCGGGAGGTCTGGAGCAAGGACTTCCTATATCCATGTACCTAGGATTTAATTGGCTTGGCTCTCAAAATCTATTAGTCCCATGCCTCCGCTTGAACGTGGGCTAAGTAGTGTTTCCATCCGTATAGGAGGGTGAGAGCTGGGCCACAGCCAGCCCTGGATATGTGCGCGGATTGAAGTTATAAAGGTAGGTGAGAAGGCGATCGCGTGGGCCTGGTACCACAGTATTAAGAGGATGAGCGAGTTAGCAACTGTAACTCGTCCTGTTAATCTGGGGCTCTCCCCTTAAGGGAGGCGACGCGTTTGGATACCCGTTGTAACAGGTTACTTTCCATTGTCTCATTAGCATATCCCCCTGATTCTAGCCAAATTCCAAGGTGTTGGACAGGAGTGGTGGTGGGAGGTGATGCAAAGGGTAAAATGATTAGTTTTTTTTTGTGTGTTAGTATGAGGTTCTGATGTTGTGGCCCAGTTGTTTGTGTACTTGCCTAAAAGGATGATTTCTGTCTTTCTTTTGTTGAGTGATGCTTTGCTCACCTTGGAGTATTCCTCTAGAGTGCGTTCCAGCTGTCGGGCATCTTCATTGATTGCTATACCTGCTA
Organism: Massospora cicadina; assembly: GCA_022478985.1. Lineage (NCBI taxonomy): Eukaryota > Fungi > Entomophthoromycota > Entomophthoromycetes > Entomophthorales > Entomophthoraceae > Massospora > Massospora cicadina. Next base: position 8,224 of record JAKSZP010001523.1, on the reverse strand, counting down.
TTCAGTCATCCGCAAAGGCTAGTACTTTGACTGTTGGTTGTCCTTGTGCGGTTATCCCCATGAGATGTGAGTCAGTTACTCAGAGGAGTGGGCCAAAGCTAAAATTATATAACAGTGGGCTGAGGGGATCCTCTTGTTTGAGCCCTCTGTGTGGTTTAATCTTGTTTTTTAGGAATCCAGGGCCGCATACAGCCATGTTTGCAGATTCTGTTAGGAGAATCGCCCATTTTATGAATCTTGGTGGGAGTTTTAAGGCATGTATGCATTCTTTTAGGTATGGCCAGCTAACACGGTCATATGCCTTTTCCTGATCCAAGAGGACCAGGGCACCAGTTGCTTTAGATTGGCAAATGTTTGCAACAGGGTGAATGTTGTTCCAGATTGAACGCCCTGGTATAAACCCAAACTGGTTGGGTGATGGGACGTCAGATTCAATTGCGCCTAATCTAGCTGCTAAATTTTTGTTAGAATTTTTATGTCAGTGTTGGAGAGTGCAATTGGGCGCCAGTTGGCCAGGTCCAACTTGTCACCCTTTTTATACAAGGTTATAACGTAGGATTCATGGCCTCCTGGTAATAGGCGCGTTTCCAACAAGTTCTGGTTCATAGACGCCAATAGGAGGGGGGCAATTTGTTGAAAATATTTTTTGCAAAATTCGTAGGGTATCCCATCAGGCCCTGGGCACTTCCTACGTGGTGCACCACGAATTGTCTCTCAAAGCTCCTCCCATGTAATTAGGAATAGTATGTTGTAATTTGGTGGTGTACTTTGCATCTTGGCAGTTTGTATAAATTCTTTGATTTTTTGTGAATCTGTTGGCGTTTCGTGATATAATTCATTGTAATAGCAGTGTACTTTCGCCTTGACCTCCTCAGGGTCAGTTGCAACGGTGCCGTTGGTCTTGCAGACCTGTGTGCACGTGGGCTGGTTTCCACAGGAGTGAAATTGGCAGAAAAAGTATGTCAAACAGGTTTCGCCTTCCTTTATGAACTTACCTTTGTTCAATACTTTGATTCTATGTTGGTGTTCAAGGATGAGATTAAGTCAGGCAGATATTTCTGCCCATTTGCATCCCCAGTTGGGGCTATAGCCAGATCTCAGAGTATTTATCTCCAGGTGGTCTAGTTCTGCCAAGGTACACTTGATTGTGGCCGTGTCTGCGGTGTACTTATATGATGCAATATGTCAGGTTTTGTTGATTAAATCTTTCTTGAAATTTTCCCATGTTCCGATGAGATCTGAAGTGAATGGGGCTGTGAATTCTGGGTTTGTAGCCTTGTTTTTGACCCAGTCAGATATCTCAGGCAATTTTAAATTTCCCAGGTGAAGCTTTCTCCAAGGCGACACTTGTATGTGGGATTGGGTTGACACTAACTGCATTATAACTAATCGGTGGTCATAAAAATTGATCTTTTTTGTTGTAAATTGGGAAATTCTTGAACGGTGGGATTGCGGGATGAGGATTTGGTCAATGTGACTCATTGATATGAGCGCTCCCTCGCATATGTTGGGCCACATCATGTGGGGAAGGAGTGGTGAACTGGGGGGAAGAGCATCCTGTAAGCCAAGAGATGACTTCATTGTGCGGAATTCAATGTGTCCAGGTGGATATCCCCTGGGATTAGGCCATCAATCTGTATTGGGGTTATCCCAGAAGTTGAAATCGCCTAACATAATGATATCTGGTGGGAGGGTGAGAGTAGGAATGTTTTCAAAAAATTGTTTTCTCTCAGTTGCAGTGCACGGTGCATAGATATATGCTATCAAAATCATTTCCTCTTGGTATGTGATGTTGCTACCAGGACTTGACTGTGTAAGTGTGATGACAAATTTGTAATTTTAAATTTTTTTTATTTCAGATGATCACCCCACAGTGAGACATCCATACTGATTGTGAAGTGCGACCCTGGTTGACCAGGATCCTTCTTCCCCTTATAGACAGTGGGTTTTTTGAATGGCCAAGATGTCTACAAGAGGTTTTCACAGGAATTCCAGCTTTTTGGCTTGGGACATATGAGCCCTGGCTCCTGAGATGTTTAGCGTCCCTATTGACACTGAGGTTCCCGTGGCGCCTCAGGAGTGGTTGGGAGGGCCCTCTGGCCCTATCCCACCGCGGCTCATTTTGGCCATGCTCCGCATCTGTACTCCAACTCTTTCACTGCCATTGTTGGATCCCTTGATCTGACCCAATGATTCAAGGGAATTGCAGTTTTTTGCATTTGCATCAACTTTTCCCACACAGGTCTCATGCTGATTTGATGCGGATTGTTGATTGGATTTTAAATTATTGAGGTTTGACTTTGGTGAATTGTGCACTGCATTTTCGCCCAAATTGCAGTTGCATTGTTCCTCAATATGTGCATGACTGATGTCGCTTTGTGACTCAGTCAGGTTACTGTGAAAATTTTCGACCTGGGCATATCATTCTGATTGGTTGGTTCAGTGAATATCTGAAATACTCTCCCAAATTTGTCTGGTGTTAATGGCGGACTCCATGTGTGCCACCGCTTTGGCTGCTGCTCACTTGTGGGCTTTTTGTGCCACTTTACATTTTTTGCTTGTAACTGGGTCCACAATGGAGTATAGTCCATCTTCACCCCAGCGGAATGGGTGGTGACTGTCAGTCATTTTAGCGAAGTTTTCATTATATTCGTCCATTGCTTCCTCACAATAATCATTTTCCATTAAGCCCTCTTTCACAGGGCATGCATGTTCCTTGTGGACCAGTGAGCCAATGTGGTTGCAAATGGGCGGTGCACATTCCAGTGTAACTTGGAATGTGGCTGATTGGCCCCCATCTGCAAAGTGAAATTCTGCTGTGCGGGGAATTCTGGATAAGTCCTCTTCCACTTCTGGGAAGGGGTTGATTACAGCAATAGCTTTGCCCGTGCACAGGTTGGGCATCAAGAGAAATTGCTGTAATTTGAGTTGCTGAATTTCTCCATAGGCCATGAGACCTTTGCGGAGCTCCTCCTTGATTACCTTACGAGGAAGGTTGGTGGGGAGCGAGTTGAAAGAGATGAACAATGTTTTCACTTTGTTTCATCAGGTGCACGCGGTACGCACAATTTTTTTGCCCTTGGGGAGGGCATATTCCACACAGATTTTTTCTGCAGCATTGGCTTCATCGGCTGTTTCAAAACCAATACTGATCCAGCTATGGCCCATGTTGTTGGTTGCTACATACACCGCATGAGGGAAAAGTGAGGGCTGTGACTCACATGTTTTCTCCCACAGGGTCAATGACTCATCCCCAAGGAAGAGTCTGATCCCATGTTCCACCTTTGATAAGGGTTGGTTGAACTGAATGTACATATATTGCGCGTGCTTTACAGTGGATATTATAAACCCAGACGGTGTCTGAGTTTGCGATTTCTTTACAGATTAAGTTCCTGGTCCCCCTCCAGGGCGTTTCTTACCCTTAGTTGCACCGTTAAGTGCACCGCTTGCTGTGACGCTCACCCATGTTGTATTATTTCTATTGAAAAATTCGCCCATCTTTCCTGTGTGTGATTATCCAAATTTGCTGTTCAAATTGAATTGTAGTAACTAAAGTGATTGTTACAAGAAAGAAAAGCCTTGGTTACCAGATATAGAAATAATAATATATAACGAATAATAACAAATTAGTGATGGATTAACCTCAGTATTAGTCACCAGTAATCCTAAGACTCAAATAAATATTGATATTAATTACTAAAAATTGTGGGAGTGCTAAACACTCAAAATAATAATAGTGGTTGTCAGGGAAGAATTCCTGACATTTTGGACTGGCTCACCTCAAATTTTTGGGGAGCTTGATTTGGCATCCAGTAATAATTTTAAATTACTGGGCTGTGACCCCTAGTAGAGGCTTTACCCAATAAAGGGCATTCCTGACAGAACCCACTTCAAGCCTCAACTGGGGGTCAAGAGCCAGGACTGAGATCATTAGATCGTTAGGCGTAGCTTAGTAGGGCGAGAAGCAGCTAAGATCCTGCAAGCTAGTAGTTTATAAACTTAAGAGAAACCAATTGTAGCAGAGGTTAGTATGGGTACTGGCGCAGAAATACCATGAGATCTAGTAAAGGTAACTTGGCATTAGGCGCTGGCAAACCTGTAAGTGAATATAAGCAAATGAATTCTTTCCCTTTTAGAAAATTATTGACAGCAATTGCCAGTAAAAAAACGGTGAGCAACTAAATGTTTTGCCTGGTTGAAAGAGCATCAGAATCAGTTTCTAGTAAGAAGAGAGTGGCGAGTAACTGAATGCATGGCTGTATTGAACAAAGGCTTTGGTGCCAGAAAGATGTAGGTGGATAGAAAATGAATCCATTGCATATGAGAAAGATAATTGGTATGGAGTGCTGTAAGAACAGAAGCATCAGGGATCAACTAAATGATTTGCTTAAAATTCATTGGCACAGATGGCCAGAAAGAAGATAGGTGCCAGGGGCAACTAAATGCCTAGCATGTTGGAAGCATCCTTATCACTGACTTTTGTAAGAACGTAGGTGGTTGAAAACAACTAAATTCTTGACCTTGTAAGATTTTGAGGATTGGCTCACTTATGAATGTAATCCTGTTTTGATAGTCAGGAAGAGTTTTGGTCAATAAATCCTCAATTATGCTATGTGTCTTATGGTATTTTATAACCATTTGGAAGCTCACAAAGCTAAACAAAATTAAAAGACTCTTCTGGTCTTCTTTCAGGTATATTTTCCCTTTCTAATTGGGAACTCTCAAGACCCAGGTAACTATGACAAGCTCCCCTGAATGCTTGTCTACACTTCTTAATATGAAAGTCAAATTAAGATAAGACAATAAAAGAAAATATGAATATATGGAAAGATTATGATTTTATTTTAATGCCAGGCGCCAGTATTTTATACCTCTAGGGCATCTCCTGGCCATACTCATCTATTAGATGAGTTCATTAAAACCATGCCAATCTGCTATGGATTATGGCAGTGGTTATTATAATATCCTTAAGCTAATTCAGCCTGTTAATTAACTAAATTACAATTGTATTAGCCTGATTGGAGGCACTACTACCCTCGTAATTGTGAAAGATTATTAGACTTAATATTAAAACCTCAGTGGTGTATATTTGCCTCTTAATCAGCCTGATTACATTTTGTCATACAGCTGATGAAATACAATAAATGGGGAGAAAAAACATATAAATTTTGAATAATGCATTACTAATTGGGATATCAGTAGGCCTCTTAATAGTACTAGGTACTCCCTATTCAGGCCATCTATGTGCAAGTACTATCATGCCAATTACAATAATTGACATACATTATAAAATTGAACTCATTAATAATTTTTGCATTAAACATGAAAATGCAATTAATTTTATTACATATATTGACTTGGTTCACCCAAAAGGATCCCATAATAAGCCATATTGATATTATATCATAGCTATTATTAGCTACAATAATTGGGTCATTTAAGTACAATTGAGGGGGTTTGGGGATGAATCTAATTATGCAGATAAATTGGGAAGGATTAGAGGATCCATCAATGGGAGTAATCTATTAGAATTGATGGTTTTCTCAAAGGGTTTATTTTTAGTCAACCATTAAAATCTAATAGACCTACCTGAAAATTATCAACATGGATGGCTGGTAAGAAGTTAGGCGTTAAGGCAACTAATTACCTGGCCTATTATTCAAATCGTTGGCTTTTGGGGCTGGTAATTTATTAGAAACATCAGAGAGTGACCCTAGCAAAGAGTTTGTGTTATCCTTGGCATTAAGTCACCAGTAACCCTTGAATCTGATCAACTCAACTTAATGATAAGCTCAACTCAAAAGTATAGACTTACTTAATTATCAGCAGCAGAATCATTGTCACTCGCTTTTAGTATCAAAATCCTCAGCATTCTGCCAGCAAAGTAATTGGCTTCAGCATAATTCACCGGTAAACTAATTTGTTTAAATTATTTAAGGTACGCCAACCAGGGGATGGACAGTACTGATACTCAAAGAGCAAAAGAACTGAATGAATGGAATGATAAAATCAAAAAAAAACCTCTAACCAGGTGGGGAGCAGAAACCACTAACCCACCATGGCAGAGGGTGAGGGGGGTCAGGCGGCTCATCTGCAAACAGATTCTTCATGACAATATCATTTTAATTGTAGAAATGGAATAAAGCGAGAGCCAGGGAGTTAGGGCAACAGCGTAGTGTGGGTGGATGATGGTATAAAGTGAGTTCTCTTTCTCATCATCGCAATCAGCTTGGTATACAGCTTCAACAAATTCTGCTAAGTGATGTTTAGCTTGTGTGTTGTGATAGTTGAGGTCTATCTTCAGCATCACATTGCCCTGATCTTTGGTAAGACAGGGCAGGCTGTGTCTGTATGTATGGAGGAGGAGGGGGCGTTGGTTCTGGCAAGGACGCCTAAGGGGCCGGAGCTTGGAGTAGGCCAAGGAGCAAGTTGGGCGTCCAAGTCAGAACAAAATGGAAAACGAGTAAAATGGGTAGTTTCAAGATTCGATTTGGATTCGAATTGAGAATGGAATGAAATGGGTGCTTGGGAGTTTCGCGGTTCAATTGGGATTCAAAATGGAACTGGCGCAGAACTGTTGAGGATTGGAACTGGCACAAAACCATTGAGTAAAGATTCCGCGATCCTGCTGTAAAGTTTACACCAAACATCATTCAAGCTGGCACCATAAGCTTATATTATATTTTATTTTAGCTTTTAACATGTGTATATAGGGAAGGAACTGGGAGCTGGAGGCTCCTCAGTTCTGTTTTCTATCAACTTGGCTAAATATTAAATAAAAGAACCTAAAATTCATATACTTATAATTTGGGTTTATTTTAAAGATATTGCCTAACTGCAGCCATGTTTGGCTTAAATCAACAAGAGTTGGACCTTGAGAGTGAGCTTGGGAGGGCTATTGCCTCCCTCTATACCTTGTCTTGGAGTCAAGGCATGTTGCTGGAGTTAAGTATACTTGCAACTGTCTTCCAGGGGGTGCTTGTCCAATCTTGTAGCGCGCGCACCAGGAGAGTAGTATCAGGAGTCATGTCAGCCTTATGGTCTTTAAAATGGATCCTGTTGCCCAACTCATTCGTGGCTCATTGGAAGGATCCAGTGCGTTACAAGTGTGGGCATTGGGGAGTTGGGCAAAAACTGCTATACTTCGGAAGATGATTTTAGCAGATGGGTTGAAATCTGCTAGTTTAGTGACATGCATGACAGATGCTTTGGCAACGTCAAATAATTTAGTGATTTCATTTCAGGCTAGTTTGGGGAAATCAGATGGGTAGTAGAGTGTGGTCAGCCCTAGTTGGAATTGAGCCACTGATTGGGCCTGTCAGGGACTGGTGTACTACTGACCTGGTTAAGGGTATCTAACCATGAGTTAGCATAACCAAGGGGTAAAGCCCAGTATAACAATGACACTAGAGGTGTCCAGGTATAAGGAATGGTGGGTAAGCTGGTATGGGAGTTGCTTAAAGACATGGCTTTAAAAGTAGAAAGTTGGAAGGGCGTTTCTTGTAGGCTGGGGTGGTAGATTGGTAATGATAACTCTTTAGTAAATAAACTTAATAGTAAATGCATTATAAGAATAATTTTATTGACCACAAAGATTAACCAAATGAATGCCTTGGTTTTATATACCATCCAACTTCCTAGACTAACCTAAGCTTAATTTATTTTAAACAGTGCACTATTCTTCTCTGGAGCTTATGGGATTGCAACTTGCATGTGATTTTGAAAGGCAGTGGCTATCGTCTCAGTCTCATCATAAATTCGTTTTGGTGCGATTAATTGACTGAATACTATTGCAGATAAAGTAATTTAAACGATTAATTGAATATTTTTACTACAATCATTAATTTGATATGCAATTATTCGATCTAACTTCATCACATATCATATTGATCTGACTGACAATATCTATAATCTTAGGAATTCCACTAATGTCAGGTTTTACCCTGACATCATCCCCACCAAGGCTGAAGCTACCTGCGAGGTCTTCTTCTTCCATTTATTTAATAGCTTGCCTGCATTCTTTAAGTTCTCCTCAGGCTCCCAAGTGCTCTCTTCTTCAGGATATCCAGCCCACTTAACCAGATATTGCACTTTACCATGGTGTGTTCTTCTCCCTTTAATAGCCTCCACCTCATACTCAGGACAGGAACCTTTAATCTGTGGTGGTGCTAGCTCTTTGACTTTCTGGTGTGGTAGAGAGATTCCTTAACTTTTGTGCAAGAGG